>VZUA01072346.1:45882-58628 GCA_013401035.1 Horornis vulcanius
AAAGCAATTTTAGCAATAATAATTTTTCTTTTCATCACAAGGAATTTCTATAAGGAATTCAGAATTCTGAGTTATTTACTTTTTGCAAGCATTTTGATTTAGCAAAGCACAGTAGCTGATATTATTATACAAAGATGAGGAAAAATTACATCAAGGACTCACTTTCTGCAGGTTCCTTAGATCTTCTGCCACTGGAGGATTTCCTCAGGAGACTTCGTCCTGAGGTGAAGAGGCTGGTTAGTTCCTCCAGAGGACTGGTGGGTGTCCGAGAACGGGAACTGCTCTGAGATGACCCGTAGGTGCTGACTGAGACACTGACCATCTTTCCTCCTTCTTGCAATGTGTTTCTGGCTGTAGAATGAGGCACTGATGGAGAGCTTCTTGAGAGACTTCCTGAATGTACAGAGTCATAGGGTGGAGGTCTTTTGAGGCTTAAGGGGGTAAGAGACCTACCCATACTGACAGGAGAAGGTGAGGCAGAGTGACTTTTAGGATAACCGTGTGGAGACTGTGTTCTGTATAAGGTAGAAGGATGAGGAGGTGAGGAGGTGTGCCCAGGGGTGCTAGTTCCATGAGATACTGTCTGGTCTTTCTCCAGTTTTTGATGGCCTGGTGTATGAGGTGGCAGTGAAGATGGAGAAGCTCCAGCTTGCTGTTTGATGTAAGACACATTTTCTAAGACGGGAAGCTTTGTGACCTCTAGTGGAGTTAGAGGAGACTCGTCAGAATTTGGGGAACACTGCACTGGTGCTGGTGGGAACACCAGCAGTGGAGGTCTGTGAGAAAGCAGATTTGGAAATGGTGGGGGTATGTCACAAAGCAAGCCCTTGGGAGTAGATGGCACTGAAGACTTGGTGAAATCGAGGTCAGGCACTGTGGGAGTAGCACACTGAGAAGAACAGGTGTGATGGTCATATTCACATTGACATTTTGAATCTTGGCCTACATCATCAAATATAGGGTATTTCATCTCCTCATAGACCGCTTCGCTTTGGTCATCCTCATCCTTTTTGAAGTCTCTGAGAATATTCCCAACCATTTCAATATAAACAGGCTCTTCTTCCTCTGTGTCTGGAGCAGGACTGCTGACCTGTGAGAGCGAGGCATCCCTAGTGAGGGTTGTCTTCATAGGGCCATGCTTTTTGATATACGTTTCATCAAAAGATGTGCTTAGCTGAGTGTTTGGGTTTCGTTTCGGCTTAGGAGGTGGAATCTTCTTTGTGTACTCATCACTGTGAGGTCTTGGTTTGGCTGACACTGAAAACAGAATAGAACATAAACTAGTCAGAAGCCTGTAACACACTTTGTCAACCATAGGGTCTCTGTTACAGCGTCGTAATTCTGGAACTGATTTCCTGGGACCAGCTTGTTACTGGTTTTCTCTGGTGTTACATCAATAGAACACAGTAAAAATAACACTCAGTTCAAAACTCTCCTAGACTTCCCCCAGAATGCTCTGGCACTCCAGGATTAAGTAACTAGTGAGCACTTCCCTTCCTCCGAGACATCTGTTCTTTCCCAAACTCTTTGGGACAGGGAACTTTCCATTTTTAAATATTATGCTTTTCAAAGATCACTGTGGGATTTTAAAGACCCATAGAGTTGCCAGTGACATAACACTGAATATCAAAATGAACTCCTTTTGGCTACAAGAGAACGGTTAAGATCCTGGACAGTCATACTGGAATGACAGTGAGGTAACTGCAGTGACAAAGTGATGAATCAAGACCTTTTTATTCATAGGAACTTCTTGCATAAAGCACAACAATTGTCTCAGCACTAGCTGAGAAGGAAAATACTCATACAGAAACTGTAAAATCTGCTGTTGAGATAATCCTAGTGATTTATCTGGACTCTATTCTATTGTTAGAATCTCGTGAATCTCTTCATGAGATTTCTGTGAAGGCAAGGAACAACAAAGTACCTCACAGATTTGGATCCTTTCCACACTGGTTATTTATAGAAACCCTGCCTTTGAAATTATAAATCAAAACATTGTGATGAAATACATTTGAAATGAGAGGTCAAGGGTTTCTTAGAAATTATAATTTATGAATTAAACAATAAAGAAAGTCGTGCAAATTGCATTTTGTTCACTTTGCATAAAGAGCTAATAAAACATCTCATTAAATGTTAGGGTTAATAAAATGCCTCATTAAATGTTTAAGTGAAGTCAGTTTTTAGCCTAAGTAGACTCAACAAACTTGTTCAGAAACAAAATTTATCACATACACTAAACCTAGCTTATATTTCTAGATGGTAATTGATACCTCATTGGTAAGCTCCACAGTTCAAACAAACAGACAAACACACAGAACTAAACTAGTGGCCAAGTTAGAATGGTAGCTTTCCTGCCTTTCCAAATTTTGTTGCTCCTTTTAATTCACTGCTGCATATCTGCCAGTTTCAACTCAATGCTCAGAGAGATTTCCAGACACCTTCTGCTGACCCATCAGCAAACAGCCAGCAAATGTCTGATGCTAAACCAGGCAGGCAGCACTCATGGAGTTGAAACCCCTCTTCTTGAAACAGCTGCAGACATATTCCTAAAGCCAGCAGTGGGGCAGTGCTCTGCCAGCTCAAAGACAGCATCTTGAGTCTGGGAGGATGCTGGCTCAGAGCTGGAAGACACCTGCATTAAAGCACCTTATTAACATGGTTTGGTCACTATCAGAGGAGGGTTCAAACAGTGTTGTCACTGTCACACTCGTGCTTTGATCTGCTAAATAACTTCTGTTCAATTCCCACAGGTGTAGCAGTAAAGGCAGATGATAAACAAGTTTTGATCAGGAATAAGGAGCTGTGAATGTGTACACATACAAAGTAATGAGACTACTCTTTGCTAACAGCATTTGTTTTAGCTTAACACGTAGCTAAAGTATAACAAAGCAAAAAGCAAAAGAAATCTTTCCAGAATTAAAAGGGGGGAAAAAAAGACTCAAAAAATTATATTATACTTTCATGATGGTTCCAATTAATGTGCTCCACTTTGCAGCAGGCTAGGGACATGCAAAAGCTACCACAGATAAGAGTGTTTGGTAGCTTGATAGTTTTTCACTATGTGGATATATTCTAATGCATTTTAAATTTGTCTTTTTAATTAACCCAAATTAATTTTCTTGAATGTATTAGGCTAGACTTTTGGGAATAAGATGTAGGCTACCAGAATCATTTGGGCTTTGCAGAAAATATTACTTGTGATGTATTTGACAATACTAGCAGACTTTTCTTGCCTGCTTCCAGCTAAATCAGTATTTCATTTCTATTTAGGATCTTATTTGTATATTATGTTTTTATATATTCTACTAGCATAAACTTGATCTCAGTCCTCTCTCCAAACTCTGTTAATCAGATTTACAACCCTGTCAAAAGCAATCTTATTCATATTGCTGTCATTAAAATGAAGAGACAGTCAATGAAACTAGCACAAAGTGCCTGATCATTTGTGAACATGTTGTACACGGCCTTAACTCTACTTCAGCTACGTTTGAAAATCCTGCATTTTGTAAATATGGGCTTTAAGGAGTCTTCAGTTCCCTGTGCATCACACTGCCATCACTAATGGATACCTGAGAAAGGAACATCTCCTGCTCCTCTGCTTTCTCAGATCCCTGTTCCCAGTGCTGCCTTCTACATCTTCTCTGCCACAGGTGTCACACTGAGAATGTGCTCTGTCTTACAGCCACAACTTTGATATCTGGATGGATGTTAATGATGGACAAAATAATCAAAAGCTGAGCTACTCTTGTGCTGTCGTCATTCAAGGCTAATGTTAACTGATATTTTTTCTAAAAGCAGCCAAAACTAGTGTTTTTAAATTGCTAGAAGAAGCATATTTTTCTCTTCCCTCATTCCATTTTCACAATTTTTATCCAGCTGAAGAGGTTCTGTTACATGGTCTAAACCCATCCTTGGGTGTTGGAGTACAACATCCACAGATTATTACATTACAAACGAGGAAATGAGAAATGTCAAGGAAAAATGATTGACATTCTGCCATCTAGTCTTGTATTTTTGCATGGGTTGAATTTAAGTACCACAATGACACACAGAGACTCCTCTGCCATTGCATGATATGTAGCATTAGCCTAGAGTATATGGTGACATTATCAACAAAAAGGTCAAATGACCCAGTTTTAATGGGTCAAATGACCCAATGAGACAGGGTAAAACATGATAAGGTGATTTACTTTCTATTTGCTACTTAAAGCATTTTTCCTCTGCTGTAGTTTATTTTACTAAACCATCCATTTCCGAGAGGTGGTGTGTTACTGAGATCTTTTCCCCTTCAGGACAAATCGGACTTTTCAAACTAAAATTTTGAACTAAATTGTTTAAATATTTTACAAACCTTAAAAGGTACCTCCTATGTGCTGCACAAAGCATGAACATTTGTTGCTATATGACTCCCTAGAGAAAATACACAGGTAAATGGATAGAGTTAATAACAAAGAAAGATTTTTATCATTACTAGGAACAGAGGAACTGTTCACACCCACTAGGAACTGCAGGAAGACATTCAGGAGGCAAACAACTATTTTTAAGAAAGCTATGGTGCAAGACCCTCAAATTTATTTAACAACGGCTTTTGCTCTGAAACACAGCTCCCTGGCAAGGGCTGAACTCTACAGCACACCTGTTCATGGAATATGGATCATGAGCAACTGCTCCAGCCCAGAACAACAGACAACAGTAACAGTAATCCTGCAGCTAACCAGAGCTGTGCAAGGCTAACAAAAGGAGCAGGGAGTATTTGTGCAGTTCCTGTGTTAGCAACATTTGGCAGGGATAGATGTGCATAAATGCAGAAGCCCTGGCAAGATCCCACACCCAATGAAAGGAAATTATTTGGCAATCTCCAGAGAGGAACAGGCAAGATTGCTTAAAGTACTTGACATTTATCAGGCAGAAAAAGCATTTGGTGCCTGCTGAGAGCATAAACTTCTATGAAAAGCAAACCACGCTGGCATATTGGTGATACACATACTGCCATGTTGTCTGCTCCAAACATGGAGTAATTAAGTGCTTTTCAACATGAATTACATGTCCTTGATAAAACAGTTGCCTGTAACTTGTGTTGAGACTCTGCCATTGTATGCATCAGAGAACAGGAGTCCTGATCCAAAGCTTAGTGGACGAAACTGAGAATTGTTTCTTTCCCCACCAGGTGCAGATTTCCGCAAACATCCATCTCTAACACATCATCATCACAGTGCACTTGTGAGTGCTTCTATTGCAGACAGACCAGAGCCCCAGGCCTGTGAGGAGCCTGAGCACATGGGAGGTGCTCAGGGGATGATGCTCAGAACCTGCTCCATGGTCCTCTGTCCCCACAGGAGCTGCCCCAGCTGTGGAAGCTCTGAATGCTGTGCCAGCACCTCCTTGTTTGCATCAGAAACACCCAAACTACCACAGCTGATAGACTGGAGGCACAGTGATCCTTGCAAAAAAAAAGTGAGGTGCCCAGAGCTCTCTCTGCTTGGGCAGGAGCTCTCCATGCTTAGCAGGACACTCCTTCCTAGCAACTATCTGGCTCTAAAAACTTTAAGGGAAACAAGAGATGCAGCTCTAGTAACACCAGGTCCATCTCGAAGCAAGAACCACAGTGCTTAAAACAGCCTCATGGAGACCCTACTGAATAAGGAGAATATGACAGTTTGGAAATGGGATATTTGTAGCACAAAGGTTATGCATAGCTTTCAGACATGCCCAGACAATATCCCTTTCATAGTTAATTTTGGAAATAGAGAATGCTTCTGGTATTATCCTCCTGAAGTATTTTTTTATTCTTTAAGGAGAGACTGAAATATGAAAATATGTTGTTAGATTGTTGTTTATTATTTGCTCATTGTATAAGGAATGAGTGAAAACATCTAAAAAAATAAAATTAATTTTGCTATTTTATATTGTCCTTTGGGTATTTTCCAGCTTTTGAATTTCACAGACCAATCCAGTGAATTGTTCTGTTCACTGTAACAAACAGAATAAAACAACAAACAGGAAAGTTGTTACCTTTCAATTTCCACAAGAGGCTATAGATTCAATGAAGGAATGATGTGGGACCTAAAATTTTCTAAAACTCTTAAAAATGTGAGTAAATGCAGAAGGAATTAATCTTGCTGTATTTTGGGAAGTACCTCTATCAAAAAAGAGCCTCCAGGAGTGAAAGGAAATAGAATTTCTTTAATTAAACCCTGAATGTGCTAGATACTGAATCACAGATGCACAGATTCTGATTTTCAGCACATAATTCTAAAGAGAACATCCAGCTTTAGGGCAGGACGAAGCCTATAGATATATGTGCAAGTTCAAGACGATGAACAAGCAGTTCATCTCATTAACGCCAGTGGGGTTATTTGCACAGGATCTTAAGTGCATTTGTGCACCAGTGCTTATATTGGACTAGATTTCATTATCTCTGTAGATGAAATTTGAATAGGCTTAGTGAAACTGATTTTTAAAAGGCAGAGTCGTCTGAACTGTGCAAAAGATTGGCACTCAGGAGACCTGAGCTTAATTCATCTCTTTTCCCAGGCCATACGGCCTCACCTATCATTTTACCTCCTAATGCCACCTTTCAATATTTCTCTTCTGCCATGTGAAGCTCTAAGGTATTTCACCCAAGGATTTTATTTCATTTGTTTATATCAAAACTTGCACAGGGCTTCCTATCATTGGAAAGCAACAGTAGAAATCAAGCAAAAAAAATAAATGCAGTTTTTGGAGACACGCAGTGTTGAACATGCCACTTTTGTTCTCCAAGAAATATTTGAAAGCAAATGCTCCTACACTGTGAACAGCCATAAAATAATACACACAAAGATGCATCTTGGCAAGTGATTATTGAAACGCCATCAACAGTTTGAAGTAACATCAGAGAATGTATTTCCCTCAAGAAAAATTTCCAGCTCTCAAAATAGCATTGTCCTCATGGACACAAGGCCCCTCCCTGCAGGTTACCTCCTCCTTTCCTAGAAGATGCTCTAAAAGAAAAGAAGCACATGGGACGAATAAAAGGACCATCTAATTAATTCAAACAGGCAATAGGTGGTTTCAGCACAATGGTTTCAAGCAGTACATATTTTTTCCTCCTCCTGAAGCTATTAGCTCTTAGTGGAAATTATTTGGGCGTTTAAAGAGGACAAAACTATACTGAAAATGAAAGGACTAAAAGCCAGTGTCATAAAATAATACTGACATGCTACTTGTATGTCTCAAGGCTATGATTAAGGATACTTCCTCAAAAGTATTCAGGTCCCTTTATTTTGGCTATGACTTCTTTTGCCTTTTAAAATGATTGATTTCTGCTCTAATGCAAAGTTGTGGAGAGCTTGTGGCTCTGGGAGTGATACTCCAGAATTAAACATCAGTACACCAGAGAGCAGAACAGGGTCTGCAGTTAAATCCAGTTCTGCATTGCTCCAGCAGCCCAACCATGGCAGCTGACAGGCTGTGGCTGGAGACATTCTGCTCCCAGGTTCAGCTCAGGGCTGTGGATCTGGCCCACAAAACTCAACTCCCAGAGCCAGCACCACAGCCCCTTACACTCTGCCCATGCCAAGGCTGCCATACCTTCCTGGGGCTCACAAAAGCCAGCCCAGGACACCGGTGCCTCGCTGCCAGAGCCTCCTCCCAGCATAGCAAGAGCTCCCAGTCCTCTGCTCTACAGCATCAAGACAAGGCCAGACCCAGAGGTGCCAGGATATGTCAAAATCTTTGTTGTATCAGCATGGTGGAGAGAGTCCCTATCCAAATTGCCACAGTCCAGAGCAGACTGACTTCCAGGTTTTCTCCTCACAGCCCTCACTTCTCTGTATCTCCACCTGGCCAATTACCCTTTCCTACAGCACAAAGGTCTCCAAAAACTCACAAAAATTACAAAATTAATGTCTCCTCTATTTTGAACTTCACATCCTTGTCTTTTTAAAGAATGAGTAATTGATGTCCCTGACTTTTCCAGACAACATTGAATTGGCAAAGAAAAAAAAAAAAAAAAAAAAAAAAAAAAAAAAAAAAAAAAGAAGAGAGAAATGGGTATTTGGGAAATAATTACAAATTATTTGCATATTTGCAATCAAGCTATTCTGTACTATTCACTGAGGCTAAAAGTTATTGTCAGTTGGCACAGGCCTGGTAAGGCAGAAAAAGCAAGACTTTAGATAACTAAGGAAAGAATAGTCAATATGAATCATCCTCCTTTTACAGAAAAACTGATATGCTGAGTGCAAATGAACGCAAACAAAAATCTCACAGTAACTTCTTTTAGATTACTCTCTAGGTACCTGACTAGAAAAATATCCTTGAACTAATATGACCAGACACAAGGTGCCAGATCTCTGGCATTACATGGGTTTAAGTTATAGAAGTTCCAGTGGAAGAGGCTCTAAGGACAGAGAGGTGGGAGAATTACTGGGGAAAGATCCTCATGCTGCCCACACATTTAACAAGTATTTTTGAAGTTCTGGTTCACTCTGAAGTCTGCAGTATGCAAAACAGGTTTTGCAACCAGTGTTACAGTGACAATAAAAATTTCTGTAACTCTATATACTCTGAAGGAAGTCTAGAGAAAGGCAAATTGGTATGGAAATTATCACAAGCTTTATTAGTGAAGAATGTGCAAACAGAACTATTGAATCTTGCATGTAGACAAATTAATTTACGAAGTCTATGTGCTTGTTTGTTGGTGTCTCTCACACAGGAACCTATACAGAGCTGGAGTATTGAGGGGTTAAACGTGTTCACAGAACAGTAAAACAGCCACAGAGCAGAAACACCAGTAAAGCCCTTCTAGTTTATAGCACCATTTATGGAGTCTTAAAAATGAAATCTGAAGAGTTTGCTGGTTTACTGTGAATTAACTGCTATTGCTCTATTCTTACAGCTCCCCACAGACTGACTGCACTTCACAGGGAGAGCAATGGGCGACACCAGCCTTCCCCACCACCCAAAATCAACACTTCTGTTGTGGTGCAGCTGCCCCTTCTCCCTCTTTACAGCTACCCTGTAGTTATTCCCTGACTATCACACATAGGATGGTGATACTTTGAGTTTCTACAGGCTGAGCCATGGGATGGCTGCAAGCACAGCAGCATTTCTGCTGGCCCGTAGAAAGAAAAGATCTCTCCTGTGTCCAGAAAGGGAAGCTTCTGATGGTGTGTGAAGAGCTAAGTCCCATCAAGACATGCCTTAGACACCTATACCACATGAGCTGGGTGTGTAGAGGACACAAGGATAGCAGTGAGCATTGGGGGATGAGTTGCTTGTTCCTGCTACCTGCTGCCCAAAGGCACTGAAGGCCTCTGTGGTATGAGCTGTCGATGCTCCTGTAAACAGAGGCAGACTCCAGCCTGAAAGCAGCTCCTGGCTTCACAGGAACAACACTGCTATCGATTGCTGGCTGTGACAGCTGAGGGCCACAATGTGGGAAATCATTTGCTGAACTTTCATGAACTTTTGGAGAAGGTACAGCACAGCAGCTCTCTGACCCAGTGCTCACAGAGACACTGAATGAAACAAATCTCTGCAAGACTTCCTGGCTCTGTGGGATTTCTAAAACCAGGACATGCACCCAAATAGTGGACTCCAACATTATTTACTGGAGAAATGTTAAAGAAGGAGATCAAACTAGAGCAAGAGCAAATGCTAAATGAAACAGTAAGTTTAACTCACCTACTTTATTTATCTAGAAAAATAGTCTGTATTTGCTTACTTGATTTGTTGTTTTGGTTCACAAACAACCAGACCAGAACACTAGCAATTACTATATGCAAAGACTTGAATAATTTATCCAGAGATATGAGACTCCTCATTTTTCAGATCCTAAGCAATGCCTATCTTCTATTTACAGCTAACATAAGTAGGTCAAATGCATTATTTGCTTATATAAGTAACAATCTGTTTGCCAAGCTTCTAAAATAATTGCAGCCCATTAAATCAAACTGGCAGGCCTACCAAAGTGGTACTGAGCTCATGGGGACTTCAACATGAGATGTGTTGTGTACAGCTATTCCACAGGCACAGCAGCCCCACAGAGGCTCCTGTGCTTCCTTGGCACCTGCACCAGCCACAAGGAACCAACAGATTTCAGCAACCCCATCTCCTCCAGAAGTTCAGCGGGCTCTGTACAGTCCTTGAGGCAGTTGTACAAAGCTGCCACTGGCTGACACATCCAGCAGGTCCTTCCGCCACCACGGAGCTCACATTTCAAAACAAAGCACAGGGTTGATGGCCAGGGTCAGATGAGTCACCACAGCAGGAGCATCAGAAAGCAAATGAGCCACAGTGAACAAGAGTTCAGTGAAAGGGGCACTCTTTCCTTTACCAAAAGGCCACAAGGTGAGCCTGCAGAAGCAGTTCCTGTAAGTTGTCACTGAACATTTCTGGGTGAATATGATGACTGCTGAAGTGGACAGAACACTGCCAGAGCAGCTCACAGGCAGGCAGCCGTGCCTGGAAATGTAACAGCAACCACGCTATGGTCAGAGGCTGAGTGGTATGAAACACTCACTGTAAGCAGCTTTAGGAAAAATGCCTCCTAGCTATTAATTTTACTTCTATCTCCATAGGGGTGACTCCTCTCTCCTCAACTCTAAATAAAGTGTTGACAAAATTACAGACAGACCACGCTTTATCAGCTGCCTCACGCTCAGAGCTTCTCTGTGTGCCTGGGATCTATCACTTCGTCCTGCATTTATTTGCAGATAGTAGAGTGAAACTAGTAGAGCCTGTAATAGTGTTGATCTACAAGGGTCAAGCAGCTGGGCCTAATCCCCATAAATTCAGCTGGTATGACTGCAGTGGACAGTGCAATTCTGATAGTGTTTTGTGCAGTTTCAAACAAGCTTTAGAAGAAGCATTGCCTGTTTCCAGTGTCAGGCTTGACCTCATTGTTCCACCCAAGAAGCAAGATGGAGGATGGAAAGGCAAAGATAGAGCAGAAAAAGGAAGGGGAAAGCAGAGGTCATTGCTATAACCTAGTATTTATAGCCTGTTTCATTTTGTTGTTTTTCAGAAGCAAAGCTCTTTGCAGGAATTCATCCCCACCACCGAGGTGGGGATGTCTATGGCAGAGCACAGCTCAGAACAACCTGAGCTCTGTAGGGACTGTCTGTTCTGTAAACCCATGCCATTCAGCATTTCAGAGCTGCACCATAATGGCAGCTCAGATTTTGCCATCCTTTTTCACACTCTGCAGCATCAGTGATACCAACAGGAATCTGAGAAAAGGAACTTGAGCAGTTCCTACACTGAGTGGCTGCTTTGCTTACAGCTCAATACCAGCTCACATTATAGTAGTCTTGGTTTCTACAGTGACTGTCCTGAGTTCACAAATGAAACCCTGCCACGTGTGTGGAATTTTACATTAGCAAGGACAGTGTTTTTCACATATTCCCTTCTCCACTCAAAAGCCTCTATCTACAGTGCTGCTCACAAAAGCAGTGTCCCATCAGCTCAAGATGTCAATGTGAGCAGAAACATTCTCATCATTAGCTGATTGCAAATTACCTCAATAAACAAAGATTTTGTCGCTATCTCTGTGTTACAAAGGAAGAATCTGTGACACTGAGGGACAAGTGAATGCTCAAGGTCATCTGAGCCAGTGGCTGTCCCTCCACTTACACCCCTGGGAGACGATGTTTAGTATTATTTTACAGAAGTCTCCATTTGGCATAACACTTACTGACATGCAAGCATGCATTTGCAGTACTGGGATCATATGACAATGAGTCACTGCAGATATTTGGCCTCACCACCAGTAAAAATTATTTCACCTTTAACAGAAATTCAGAATCAGAGAATATTTTGAATTTTCATGCCTTTGCTTGCAAACACTCATAACTAAGAAAATAAGTAGGCTAGACATATTATCGAGCTTTTGCATCCACACTTGTCCTATAGCTTCAAGTTTCTGCTTGGCACACTTTGGTATGTTTGCTTTTCTGGTTGTGGACTTTTTTTTTCTTTTAATCAAAAGGTTACTTACCACCCTATTCACCAAAATTTAAATATTACTAGACTTCCATTGTCATAAGCATTCCCCAATTTCATTGAAATTGAGACTTCTGACACCACCCCCGGGATTCTAAGGCAAGGTTTGTAGCCAGTCCATCCTTTGGTATTCTACCAAGAGGAAATAGGAGAGAACTCCATTTGTCTTCACGCATGGAGGGGAGAATGTCAGCACCATTAGGGACAACAACCCAAAGGTAATACTGCTGGGTTTTCCAGGCATATTTATGCTCAGAGAGTCCTGTACTTGCAGAATTGGTTTTACCACTAAGCAATCATTATATACAAGAGGGCTGTGATTTTGAAAGCAGAATATTATTTATGATTATCTCAGAGAAATTATGGAAGCCATGCAAATATTTTACCACTGTACTGGAAATGGATATTAAGCTCTTGCTGATGCCAAGTACACCATGCTCCAGCTTTTTACTGCCCACTTCTCAACCTTTCTTCACCCTAAACTAGCAGCCAGCTACAAAACCACATCAGGCTTTGGGAATGTGCTTCTTATCTGACATGCCAGTGGTTTTAAGTTACAGCCATTAAAATCAGCACCAAAATTATGCGTGCATTGCTTTATATTTGCCCCTCTTGCAGCGGTGAAAAGCCCAGGCTGGTACACTGTGGCCTGCAGGCAAGTTGATGGCACTGCAAGAAGGAGGCTGTGCTCTGTGGAGCTGTCAGTGCCACGCACGTTTCCCCAGCGCGGCAGCGCTCGCACACGGACGGACGGACGG
>VZUA01072347.1:4474-15706 GCA_013401035.1 Horornis vulcanius
ATGAAAGCTGTTGGTGATCATGCCTTTTCCACCCTGCCTTGATTTTCAGGTTTCTTCCCTTGGCTAGATCCTCACACGGATCATGCAGGTAGTACCCAGAGAAACATGCAGACCTGTGGGGCAGGCAATGTTGCTGCTTCCAGTGAAATGCATGTTTTGATGTGTGTGCATGCATGCATGCTCACTGCTGTTTGTGGTTTCCTTGCATGCCTGGGGAGCTCTACAGGTGGGGTAGGCAACATACTTGTCCTGAGGACCAGAAAGTGACAGCTGGGGATATTGGAAGTGAAATAAAAGTACTATGCTTTTACTCATGAGTCTGGGTACAGAAAACAGGGTCTCCCGCTTCTTCCTTCTCTATTTTCCTCAAGTTCTGGAGGTATTAGATCATTTTCACTCTCGCTTTTTTCAGGCAGTTGCTGGTCCAGCAGGACAGGGAAGCAGACAGTTTTCCTGTCTTGGTTCTCTAGGCAAGGAACAGGCCAGTGGTTGTAACTCATCTCTGCCTGTTACTCTCCCAGCCTGGTGCATGGTTTTGCTTGTGCTTTCCCCCTGTGATTTGGAGGAGTTTAAGTCCCAGCAAAAGCAGTGGTGGAGTAGAGCTTCCCAAGCAGAATCTGGGGGCTCTCTTCCAGGGGGAACTGGAAATAACTTTTGGCTTTAGTTAAAGGGTGAGGTTTGGCTTTGAATCTTAGTTTGACAGTCGGGGAAAATTTCGACCCAAGGGGTTTTCTGACCGATACTTTGTACTGATTTCTCTCCTTGGGATTCATTGGTGTTGGAAGACAGTAATTTTCTAACCTACGTTGTCAGTGGGGTAAGGCTCAATGTCTTGGTGGTCTGTCACTGCAGTGATTGCTGCTTTTTGGCGGGACCATCTACCAGGCACATATCTCACAGCTTTATTTAGGAAATCCAAGTACTTACAGGCACTTACACCCCCAAGCAATCTGGCTGTGTGGAGTGGGACTCCAGAGAGGGAGCTGTCCCCTCAGCAGAGAAACAAAGACCTCAGTTTCTCCCTGATAAGAGAAGATGACTCCATGGCAAGGATTTCAAGCACTTCCTTAGGCTGAAAATGCCCTTCAGGAATTCACTTCTGAGAAATTCCCTTCTCCTTGGCAGCATTTGCCCCCAGTTTTAATGGCACTGTATGGCATGCTTGGTTCAGCAGTGCCAACTCGCTTCCTTGAGAGTGCTTTCTTGCCTGCTATTACTGTTCTGGTTTTGATGTATATTTTTCTTAATCTGGGAAAAAACAGAAAGTGATTTTACAGTCCCTTTTCCCTACAGAAAAGGGACTGTAAAATCACTCAATCTGACTGGCAAAAATTGCTTGCTTTGGAAATTCCTGAACATAGTATCTACAGCTCATGAACATTATTACTAACACAATGAACAAAATACTTCCACTTGAAGAAATCCCGAGTTCCTGAGAGTGTCAGGGACAGGGTGAAGGACAGCAACATGTTGGCTCATCTCCTTTCTGACCAGGATGATCCCTGATTCCAGCCTCTGATGGTCTTGTTTTTTCTAGGACAGGCAATTCTGGAGACTGTTGCCATGGGTCAGTCCTTTCAGGGATGATGAGAAATCCTATTTCACAAGTAGCATAGGGAAGATAGCATTTAACCCCAGCAAAATGCACCAGGGTCTGTTGTCTCTCATGTCTGATGATTAAGTGCCTGGTTTAAGGAGTATAATTTAAATAGCTGTTTCCAGTGAGGATAGAGAGTGCCACTGGGTTGGAATAGTGCCAACGACTGCTAGGCCACAGACTCAGTGGGGGCCAGCAGAGTTCTAGGGCACAGAATCCCCAAGCTAGAAATAGGTGCCAACTTAATTAAACTTCTGATCCAAACTCATCAGAGAGCGACTCTTGAAATCATGGGAAAAGGGAGGGCAAAAAGAGGCTGCCAAATTTTTAATAATAAAGGTAATTAAAGTAATGAAGCACCTTTTGCATCTTTCCCCTGTGATTTTTAAAGCTCAGTTCAGGATCAGTAGCTCATTAAGTGTGGCTCAGAGCTCCAGCAATTCTGATATTGCCCTGTTAGAATTATTCTGTTTTCTCACAGATTATTCCTGTCTCATGGGTTTGAGGTTATTAATACTGGGGTTTTGTCTAAAGATGCAGGTACCTTTACAGGACAGCAGCAGACAAGGTAGTTGCAATTTGACCTTTGCAGAATGAAGAGTGGATGCAAGTCTTTCAATGTCATGTTGTCTGATGGATTTTAAATTACCTGGAGTGAGATTAGAGTACCACAGAAGCATCTGCTGAGACACCCCTCTGCTCCCAAAGCATTTACTGGTTAAGTCTATTCCCTTCTATTTGGCAGTCAGCAAATTTTGCTAAGCTTTGGTTCTGAACGTGATTTTGGAAGGGAACCCACACCTAAATCTTTCTGTCTTTATCAGAACAGCCTGTATTGCTTTGGATTGCCACCATGAGCACCTGTGAGTGCTGGTGAGAAGCCCTCTTACCTGTAGCATAGCTCTTACTGTGCTACCACAGTGCCAGATTCTCTGGGGAACCCCAAGAACTTCCTGAAATGTGAGGTGCACACTTATGCAGGTGTTCACCAAGGTTCAGGCCTGACTCTGAGGCTGACTTCTGCAACTTATACAGGATCCAGAAAGCTTCAAGTAGTTAAAAAAAAAGTTTCCTGTGTGGGAGTGGGTGTGTGCCCTTTCAGTCTGATCAGACATCACCTCCTGAAGGCTGTGCATACACTTGGATACTAAGAATGAAATGAAGAAAGGGATGGGGAAGCAAGAGCATCTCATCAGCTGGTTTTGAAATTCCTCAGCTGAAACAGTCTAAAGATGCAATGACAAGGAAATTACAGCCAAAGGGCCTTCTCCTGAAGGAAGTTCTAAACTCTGCAAGCAGCCATGAATTGTTGCTGCAGCCAGCTTCTCACAGTCTGAAGTTTGTGTCTTGTCTTCTGTCCTGGCAGCTCAGGAATCTTGGAGTGATCCCTCTACTGGAAGAGGAGGCCTTCAAAAGAAAAAGGTGAGTTTTCAGCTACAATATGTGTTGGTTGTCTTTTAGCTAGGGAGTTCCATGTAACAGATACATTCCTATGAATGCTCACTGTCAAACTCAGCAGGTCTCTATCCCTGTTGCTCTGTCTACATCTGCACTGCATGCATGGCTAGACCTCGAGGCTAAGTAATCTTGACTCTTTGCCATCCAAAGTCACATGCTGTTCTGCAGGGTGGCTGTTTTGTAACATGGTTATCAGTTCTAATGTTGCATCCTCTGTCACTACTTCCCAGGCTGCCTGCAGTAATTTGTTGTTTAAAAATATGGATTTAATCTTATGCCCTTGCCTACACAATTTTTTTGATAGTGGCTGGGGAGGTCACATTCTCTTCACACCTGCCAGCTAGGGGCAGCATTTTCCCTCAGCACAGTGGGACCAACAGTGATTTTCCTCAGATGCCAATAGCAAATGATAAGGCACTTGTCCTGAGAGAAGCTGGGACAGGTGTAGCTGTGAGCTGCCTGCTATGTTGGTCCTGCAGCTCTCTGCCTTGTCGTGATTGCACTGGAGGGCCTGTGAGCTGAGCTCTTCTGCAACAAATGCTCTCAATACCCCATTTCTATCACTGCTGCCTGCTGGCAGGTGTGACAAGAAGCTTCTTTGGCATCCTTCCCACCCCCCACTCCTCTTCTTTAGCTTGGAACAGACTTCTCGCCCTTTTTTCTGGCAGCATAGCTGGGAACCTGCTTCAGGCTGTGCTCACTACAACAGGATTAGCCTCTTGTTAAAGCCATCTCCTTTTGATCTAGCCCTGTTGGAGAGAATCTGTCATGACTCTCTGGCTTAGCAGGGGCATGATGAAGTGTTTGCAAGAGGAATCTCCCCCCATGTCGTGGGATTTTCCCCAATACTTGCTCAGTTGGACACTTTACTGCTGCTAATCTCTACATTCAGGACTCGTGCCGTTGCAGAGACCAAGCGGCTTTCTGAGGACCAGTGCTCTCAGGGTAACGGATCTGTTTGATTGAACAATTCCAGAGGGGTTTTCTTGCTGTCGCTTTGACTGTTCATCTAGGATGGAAGAGGAAGGGCCCCATTCTCTGAGTCAGGGGGCTGAAAGAACAGGGATGTGTCCTTTCATCATCTTGAGAACTGGAGACTCTTCAAGTTAGAAAGGATGTTGAATTTTTCTGTGGAGAAGCAACAAACCCTTCTTCCTTGGACTTGGTTTTCTTGATTGTTTTTTCTTTCCTTTCTTTGCTGACAGTTGCCTGAGAAATTTACTCCTCTGGCCCCCATCACAGCTCCAGTAATGGGCCTGCCTGCTGAACCCCAGGGGATCCATCCTCAGCTATCCAGGTTGCAAGAATCTGGCCAGTCACCCCCAGGAGCACCCAAGGAAGGCAGCCTACAGGTACCAGGGAAAGTGGGGCATTCCCCAGGCACCACCAGCATCTTGTCAAATAGAAAAACAACTCAGCTTTTGAGGTTCTTACTACTTGGCAGCTGCAGAGGGCTTATGCTGCTCCCTAACCCCTATAAGGCATCCCTGCCCTGAGCATTAGAGGAGTTGGCAGGTTAGAAAAATGACACCTGGATATGGGTGGGAGAGAGCAGGGGAGCTGTCAGCCTGCTGGGAGCTGAGAATCCATGGAGCTGTAATCACAGTCTGAAGATGATAACCTAACTCTGTGCTTCCAGATATTCTCTGGGTTTGTGAAGGGGTGAAATTCTCTCTGTTCTCTAGTTTGAAGAGGGAATCTACCTGCTTCAGCCTTTCATGCTCCTGTTGCATTCATTCAGCTGCTTTTTTTTTTCTCTGTCAGTATCACCAGCTGCCTGGGGAGACCATTGAGAAGAAGGAGCTTCCCCCTGAGCACCGGGCTTTGAAGGCTACATTTGAAGGGTTGGTGCAACGCTGCTCAGCTGTTGCCACTGATCCAGTAAGTCCTCCCTTCTCTGATTTTTGACTTTTTTTTCCCTTAGAGATGTTTGACTTGTGCTTCCTTCTTTTGGTTGGATAAAGAGAGGAAAAGTCTTGTCCCTATAAGCAAATGTTTGCACATTGTGTTAGGTTGCTAAGTCTTCCTAGGGCTTGCAGCCCCTAAGAAGCCTTCCAGAATACCTGTGCTTGATACATGTTAGAATGAACACTGAGCCCAGGCTGCTATCCCAGAGTCAGGCAATTAGAGCAGCATCTTCAGTGTGTTTGCTCTGTGCTTTCTGAGAGTGCAGCATAGCAATTTCTGGGGGATAATCTAAAGGTTCCCTCTATGGACAGAAAGCCTGTTGATTTGGGCTTAAGCACTTAACTCAGGTGGTGGTTGAATAGCTGGCTCTGTACAGCAGTGCAAGGCACCTGAACTCCTGTGGCTTCCAGGCCTGTTCCAGCCATGCCTAGAGCCAGGCATTTTTGTGTTCATGGAATAAGTTACGTGTGAGTGAATTATTCAAGATGGGGTAAGTGAGATCAGTCACATCAGAGCTTCAGTACTCAGTCACTTTTCTTGGTGGTTACCTAAAGTGGGAAGGATATTCCCTCTTTTCCCTAATGAGACCAGGAAGAAGCTCTTTCTTGGGTCAGTCAGGGTGAGGCTGTCTGAACAAACACCCCATGGGTCAACTAGTGGATGTTTCTCACACTTTGGAAGTAGTCATTCTATCCTGTGGTCTGCAAGTACTGGCAGAAGGGAGGAATGCCTAGCCTCAGAGATGGCAAAAGTGGCAATCCATCTTTCTGTGCTGGGGAGAGAATGTGTATATATGTACATGTATGTACATGTGCAGAGGGAGGGCATGGCTGGCTTGTATCACAGACCCCTGGGTGTCAGAGGTTGAGATGCAGCTGAATTGTAAGGTGCTGTAGAAAGACACGGGAAGGGAGGGACTGAGTGAGAGCACTTTGGCTCTGGAGAGGTGCCTTTGAAGCTCTGGCAGACAAGCAATACCTGTTTTGCTTCAGAAAACGCGAAGGAAGCTGGAGGACGCGTTGCAGCGGCTGGAGTGTTTGTATGAGAAGCTCCGCGAGCAGGCGGTAAGTAGATGCCACCATTCCTTGTGGTCCACCTGGGTCCCTGAGCCCACCTCGACACTGGGTTGTGGGTCTTGGTAACCAGCACATACTCTCTTGGAAGACAAGGGGAGTGCCAAACCTTGGAATGATCATGAATCCAGCCAGCCTTCTGTCTTCTTTCTTACCTTTGGCCCAGATGTAGTGTAAGGAAAAGCTGAGGAAGTATCTGCAAGATGCTTTTACCCTTCGAGAAGTATACTGGCATATAGATCACAGATGGGAAGGGGCAGTTGGGAGTGGTTAAGTGTCAACAAAGTGTAACTAGCTTAGAAAACTCTGAAGTTGGTGATGCCAGTTGCTGATGCCAACCAGCAGTTGTAGTCTGAGAAAGCAAGAGAAGAAGCAGCTATTCTTCCTGCCAGTGCTTGTCTGTATAGATGCTGTTTTGGTGAAGATGAAGTGGAGAGCAGCAAGGAAGGGTGTGGAGGGAGGGAGACCTGTGCTATATTGCTAAACATGCTGACTCATTTCATCTCCCTCTCCACAGCTCTCTCCAACCATCCTCATGGGTCTCCACGAAATTGCCCGATGCATTGAAGCTAAGAACTACCCACAAGGTCTCCTGGTTCACACCCAAGTTGTGAGCAGCAGCAGTTTCAGTGAGGTGTCTGGTTTCATGCCCATCCTGAAAGTCCTCATGACCATAGCAGGCAAACTGAACGTGTAAAGTGTGAAGCAGCTGGAACAGTGCACACCAAGAGCTGGTGGACCGCCTCACCTGTTGATGTGTGCTGCAGGTTGTGGACTCTCCTTCTGACTCTGGAGAAATAGGTCTGTGCCAGTGTCTGGAACTGTGCTAGGCCAGCACACCTGGCCCATCCACTTTCCAGACAGCCCACTGGTGCCTGCAGCTCCTGGAGACTGTTCTTTCTCTCTTCTTTCTTACTAGTCTGAGGCCACATTTCAGCCCAGGGATCTCAGTTTCAGGCTGTTCAGGTTGCACAGAGGTCCTTTTTCTTCTCTATGTCCCCAGCACAAAAGGGAAACTCCTTCCCTTTTGACACTGCTTTTTATTTTTCAGGAAACAAACAGGGCTGGTATCTGCAGCACCACCACAGAAGAGTCTCAGGCTCTATTCTCCGCTGCAGAGTAAACTTCCTCAGTGGTAGCTGGGCTGCCTTGGGAACCTAGGCTGGTGTGTCCTCACTCTGTTGGGCTGCAGAAAGGATCTCTCCTGGCTCCTTCTTTCTCTTCATTCTCATCCTTGACTCACCATTTCATCCATATCCTGCTACAGCTGGGGCTAGCTACTAGTCTACTCTGGGCCAGCTTTGGTTCTCTTTCTTCTTAACCCAGCTCTTTTGTTTTTAAAAGTCAAGTCTGCTATTTACCCTCTATCCACCTTTCTTTATATCTTTTCCTCCACCAGCTGCAGGCTCAAGCCCATAATGTTTCAGGTCCAGGGATGATTTCGCTTTCCAGTTCTGGGGACTCTCTGATTCAGGAATGTTGGCAGGTTGTGCTCTGTGCTCTTCTCCCCAGAGCCAGTCACATCCTGTCTTGGGGCTAAAAGCTGCCCTTTCTGGCTCCTGGCCTTTTTCACTTCTTTTATTTTAGCACAGCTGGACTTTTACCTACTGGTGTTATCTAAAGGCTTCCTACTTCAGGTTTTTCAGATGGCCTAGGGACATTAGGAGCAGCAGGGATTGTTTAAGTTCCGTAAAGATTTCCCTTGAGGGAAATCTGACCAGCCCAGACATGAGTAGGGAGAGACAGCTCATTGCTACAGGTATGGTGCATTCATATTGCTTACAATTACAGGTACGTGCAAAGGTGGTTCTCAAAGGCCCCTTGGCACTATGGTGGTAGGAATATGCTGCAGGAGGTGATGCTGTCAGGACTTGAAGATGTGGATTGTGCTGAGACTTGTCATCACTGTGGCAATTCCTCTGGGAGTAGATGAATGAAGCATATCCATTCTGAGGAAGAAGTCTGGGAAGGCAGATGGGATTTTAGGGTACATCTTTGTGTATATTTCCCTCTCTTCCTCCCTCCTTGCCTTCTCTCTCAACATCCCTCTTACTAAGCAGGCAGGAGTCATTGATCCATAGCTGAGAGCAAGGCTTATTCCCAAGATTTGGATGCAGACAGCCCCTACTTGCTCTGCTTGCTGCTTGAGTGATAATGCTATCGTGGGCCTGTGGTTCAGTGACATACACAAATCATACCTAGTCTACCATGAGACTTAGGAGGGAGGAGAATTGGAGAAGGGAGGAAGAGGACATGTCTCATTCTCTCCTTTCCAGGTCAAAGTGCCTCCTCGTTGCTGCTGTGTTGTTTCTATTGCTGCAGTTTGATGCACTGAGAAATTACAGAACAGTGAAATAAAAGCTGTGTTTTGTGATGCTTTTTTTCATAGGCTTGTCACCTCTGGCTGAATGGGACTTCCTCAGTCCGCATGGGCACCCACTGAGGGGACAGTTGAGAACTGTGTGGGGCAAACCAGATTTTGGCCTCTGCTGATATGGGCAGTATCCATCCTGGTGTGGTGAGACCTCAGGTTTTAGCCACTCCCTCAGGCTGCAGGGTCAGAGCACTGATCTTCTCCAGATCACCTGTGTCCGTTGTGACCGTTCATCTGCATTAGACACAAGGAGGCACTCAGACTCAGGTTCTCTTGGAGAATCTCAGCAGTGTTGGGGATTTTGCACTTGACATCAAGAGTTGGAAGTATGTCAGTAAGTAAACACTCCTTAATGACATCGTCTCCCATTGGAAATAAATGTTACACCACTGAAGCCATGCAGCTTGAACTAGGATAAGAATTGGACCTGTGTGGAAATTTATACCCTTGAATTGTCAGTTCTTATCATCAGTGAATAACTTAGGAATCTGTTGGGTGGTTCCATTTAATATTTTAATGAGGTAAGAAGGGCCAAATTGAAACAGTACTGAGATAAAGGTGGGGGAATCAAACTTCCTTTTAAAAAAAGAAATTCTGATATAATTTTTTTCTGTCAGCTAGCATGTATGTACAAGTCTGCCAGTCAGCACACATGAAACCCTGAAATATGAAGGACTGTACTACACAGCCGAAGGTTGGAGGACTTAGTAGGAAGCAAAGGCTTGCAAAGATTGTTTGGATAGTGAAAATTTGAAGGACTGTTGCTGGGAAGAGCACAGGGCATATGAGAGTTTTGGGTGTTAGGGACACACCTCGTGCATTCAATGAAAACAAGCTTTTTGTAGTTCTGCTGCTGGCAGAGGCAAACACCCAGCGTGAATGAGTCTTGAAGAGCTTTTGGTCTGGAGTAGTTAGCAAACAGCCTGACCTAACAGCTGTCCCCCAGCAGGGACAAGCAAAGCTGGTTTTCAAAGTAACACTGGTGCAGCATCAGAATGGGGTTGTAACATAGATAGCCCAGGTGGCACACATTTGCTTAATGAGTCTGTAATGGAAGTCCCAGCTTTCTGAGATCACTTAACTAGCCTCGCATTTCTTACATTCTGCCTTTCAGAATTCAGTTATAGTACCCTGTGCAGTCCAGTCCTTTGCTCTCTAAATCAGGCCACTTCTACTACTGAGAAATAAGCACAGATTTTCCACATATTTCTCAGATACATGACATAAGTTCCCTCCAGCATGCATAGCAACTGCTACTTGTGTAGAGACTGGCTGTTTATCCTGCCTTTCATGTGAGTCCTTTCCACCTGCCCCTCTCACTCTGTTTTGCTTCATGTTTACCTCTGAAAGCACCATCCCTGAAGCTCTTTGTAGTGCAAGCAAGCACAGGGGGGAAATGAGGTGGCTCGCTTCAAAGTCTTGGAGAGGCTTGTGGCAGAAGCCCTGTCTCTGCAGCCCTGGTGTGGTGTGTTACCCTTCAAATCCCGCTGGAAAGTGCTCCTCCATTTATAGCACCGTCTCTCTGGCAATATCTCAGTCTACGGGCAGTGAGCATTGCCCCCTCCCATATGGGCACATGGCTTCACAGCACCCGGGCACCAGAGAAAGCATTTTCAGTTGGGTGAGAAGGCCTTTGGGTTGACAAAGAATTTGGGGGGGAAGGGGGCAGCAGGAAAGGATCCCTGGGCACAGAGAACAGAGCTCTAATCCTGTGGCAGATAACATCATGTCTGCAGGCTAGGCTTGTGTGTGTTTGGGGGAGCTGGAGGGGCAGAGATTGTTAGGCAGTATTTGTTTGTAAAGCCACTTGCTCTGAAGATAATGCTTGCACTAACTTCTATTGAGGGAGCAGTGTGAGTCCCCACAAAGTCCTTTCCCAAAGTGTCTTTGAAGCCAAGAACCCATTGAAAGGAAGAAAGGCCAAGAGAGGGGATTAGTTTGTTCAGCAGCTGTGAATTTCAGTGGGAGGCTGATGAACTCCAAAGTCTTTGTTGAGATGTTTTTTGTAAGGAGCCCTGCTGGAGGGAGAGACCCACACCGGGGCCGCGGCCTTAGACAAGAAGGAATCTGAAGCGGCGGGGAGCTGTAAACGGGCCACAAGGACTTTTCCCAAACACTTTTCGGAAAAGGTGTTGTAAAGAGATCGGAGGGGGATTAGCATGTGAAATGACACTTTCCATTGACTCCACTGAGGGGAGGGGAAAAGGGCTGGCTGGCTGATTTATTAGCATTTTGTTCCCTTCTCTATTCTGCTCCCCCAGCAGCCCCCCCTCCGCTGTCTCCCCTCCTCCCGAGCCCTCTAAAGAGGCTTGGATTGGAAAAGGGAGCGGGGGGCTGCCTGTTTGTGTGTCATCTGGGCGAAGGTGACCACCTGGGAAGCTGAATGTAAATATTTCTCCTCTGAGGAATGCGCCTTCATTAAACCGAAATGAATACATGGAAGCATCCAATCCTGCCCACAATGGCAGCAGGGCCTTTACCGCTGAGGGCTCCGTGCGCCGGGAGGGGGGACCCGCTGCTGAGGTCAGCACATTCTGCAGCTGCGGTGCCGCCGTTCCCCCAGCGGAAGCAGCGTGTGGCGGTGGGGCTCACACGGAGGCGCCCCACACGGCCCCTTCGCCAGCAGCCGCCACCGCGCCGGCCCGGCCTGTGCCACGGCCTTCGTGGGGCAGCAGTGCCAGCCGGGGAGGGATGGAGTACGAGTGGGAGGAAGACGGAAACGGCTTCTACAGCTTTTCCAGCTGACTGGAACGGGGGGAGCCAGAAGGAAAAGAGAGGCCCGTGCTGGAGCTTTTCCTGGTGGTCGAAAGGCTCTTGCTTCC
>VZUA01072362.1:5120-18649 GCA_013401035.1 Horornis vulcanius
TAGGACATATTCCAATTTCATAAACAGTAGCATGTGGACGTTTAAATGAATTGAAACAAAGCAGGTTAATTATTCAGGGACCTCAGACTAAACTTAACTCACAACTAATGCATTGTGTGCTCTCATTACAAGCTGGATCTGTCCCTAGATTACTGTGAGTATTGCCAGCATTATCTGCCTGACTGTGGGTTTGTTTTCCTTTTCAGTACCTGTTTTCTTTATTTTCAAAAACAGGAGCCCTTTTTGTGACACATTAGTACCCTGTTAGGGATAAATCCATGTTTCTGCTCTGATAAATCAGAGTATTGATTCCTGGGTTTTGTAAAGGTCACATAAAAGGTGATCAGGCAGCATCTTTGAGGATCATTATTTGTACCCCTATAGATAAATATAATAGGCAATAGCAGAGAATCCTAACTTCTAGAGCAACATTTATAAACCTTGATCTTCTCAAGGTGATGCCCTTTCATAGAGGACAGTGCTTGGTTCTTAGTTCAGCAGTTCTGTCAAGTCTGAGGCAATCATTTGATTTCACTTTTATACATATGCTTAGGTGTTCAGAAAATTCCTGTATGTAAAAGAGAAGCTCTGAATACCATGAGCCCAGGTCAGCCACAAGGAGGTAGGTCCCAAAGTCTTGTTAGTGATATTTTCTGAGAACTGACTTTATTCTGACTTAGGCAGCAACATGCACAAATATGAGTGCCATTAGACTTGATACTACTTTTGATTTCCATTTTAAAGGATCTTGCACTTGCTTGAAGCTGTTCATGTGCTGCAGATCAAACAGCAGTGCTAAAAGTCTGCATTTTTGTCTCTTGCAAGAAGAAAAGGCTCGGATTTCATTGGTTGGTTGGTTGGTTGGGGGGTTTAATTTCATTAACAACTTTGAGTGTGATAAGTAGAAGAAAACCCCAAGTATAATTAATTTTGCCTAATGTTTTGGAAGTTTTCTGTATAATCCAAATTTTTAATCCAACCTGATGATATAGAAGAAGATGCTCCTACCTTAGCAGAAGCCAGCAAAAATTATCTCAGGTGATAAGGGAACAAGTTTAGACCAGAATTCCAAATAATCTCATTAGAATGGCATACAAAAAAACATGGTGAACTATTCATTTGTCCCTCTAGACAAAAGTTTATCATGGTCTTTAAAGATCTGCAATACAAGATCCATTATTGACTTGGGACATGCTTGGGGCATGAATTTCACACACACGTCTAAGAAAAAAAGGGTTTACCATGAGTCCAGCTGGAAATCTTGGAGCATTTCATGTTTTTTCATTCATGTTTTTCACACCATGTCTTTGCATAACCACAAAGTGTTAGAATCTGAAACATAGGCTTGTCCTTACCTTAAACCAGAGCAACTCACTGCAACAGAGGTAAGCAAGCAACTCTGTTCCAGGCAGCTTATTGTGGAACTGTAATGTGGTTTCCCCAGGAATCATGGAGTCATGGGTTTTAATTAACTCTAACAGGTATTTAATGGAGATTTAATAAGACAGTTATTGTATGTTAATTAAATGTCAACTGATTGCTAAGAGGTTTTTGCAATTATTGACGTTTACTAATTATCCAATAGATAAATCAATTTTTCATGTGAAAAACCTCATATCTATGTAAGCAATAAATATGCTGGCAGATGATGTATATTGTCATAATGAAATGAGAGATGTGCTGTGTTCAGTGTGCTCCTTGCATCTTCTCTGTACAGGCAAGAAGAAAACAGTTCACTCCTCTTGGCAGTGTTTTATTGCTGAATGCAGCTCAGCTGCTGGTGCAGAATATGTGGGTGACACTGATGGCTTTTTGGGCTACCCATAAACAGAGGCCAGACAAAATTAAGGGAATAAAAGGCAGTTCTATTTATTGTAGGGCTTTCAGTACATTTTGGGCAGACAAAGCCCCCCAGGGGCTACACCCAAAATGGACAATGGGGCACGGGTTTCACTCTTTGATCAGTTTGGGCCATTTGCAGATTGGGTTCATCTTCCAATTACAGCTCCAGGTAATGAACTCATTCACCCCAAGTTTGCTGCCCCCAGCTCACTTTTGTTTCCATCTCTCAGGCCTGGGGCAGTGAGGGGTCCTTGATCCCCAGGCCTGCAGAGGAATTGTTGTGTCTGAGCAAAGTGGGGAAGCAGCAGCTCACACTGAGTGTGGAGTTTGGAGTTACACACTGAGGAATTGCAGGGTTACAAATAGATGGAGAATATCAAGGCATCAACAGGACCCACAGTGCAGCAGTGAGGGGTGTGGACCTTTGGTGGAAGCATCTCTATGGAATGAGACAGGGGCCACGGAAAAGGCTCAGATCTCTGCACCCTGCAGCAGGGTTTAAAATGAAGATAGGACCAGGAGGAGCTGAAGACACTCTCAGGACTTTCTCTTCCTTTCAGGACAAAGACTGCATTGTGATGTAGATTGGTTATCCTTTGTGTGTTGAGCAGGGTTGTGGAACAGGAGTTTTGTTTTTAGAAACATGTCTGGCATCAAGCTGCATTCAGTCCCTGGCAAATGCATCGGTACGTTCTGTGTATTGCCGATTATTAATCAGTACTCAGTGTATTAATGAGGAAAGTAATTGTAATCAGCTCTGATTTATGCAAATTAAATGCAACCCTCAGACTCTTGGTCAGTTGCCAGGACCGTTCTGCAGGTGGTGAAAGCAAGGATAACCTTTTTTTTTTTTAAGAAAATGAAAAAAAGCCAAGCTGTTTTCCTAGAAAAAAAGGGTTCTTACTGCTAATAAAAAATATTTCTAAGTCTTTGATGAGGGCCCCAAAGATGATCAGAGGGCTGGAGCATCTCTGCTATGAAGAGAGGCTGAGAGACTCAGGGATGTTCTGCCTGGGGAAGAGGAGGCTCTGGGAAGACCTCTTAATCAGGGCTTGTGAAAAGGAGGGAGAGCAACTTTTTGCATGGGCAGATAGTGACAGAACAATGGAGAATGGTTTAAATAAAAAAAAAGGGGAGGGGGGGGAGATTTAAATTAGATGATGTGAAGAAATTAGAAATTCCTTGGTCAGAGGGAAGCTGTGGCTGCCCCTGGACCCCTGGAAGTGTCCAAGGCCAGGCTGGATGGGGCTTGGGGCAGCCTGGGACAGTGGGAGGTGTCCCTGCCATGGCAGAGGGGGTGAAATTAATGATCTTAGGGGGTCCCTTCCAAGCCAAGTCATTCCATGTTTCTGTGAGTCTGTGAATCTGCCCCATCTGACAGTCTCACTTAAGTCCTGATTCATTAAACAGAATACTCCTGCTCTAAGCTTTTACAGGTGGATAATGACTGAGGCCACCTGAGAGATGCAGACAATTGCCTTAGAATATAAAGTTTCAATTTCCAAGTGGAGCACTTAATATTACTGTGTAACTAAGCCTGGGTGGGACTAGAGCAGAAATGAGACTGAGAAGTGCCCACCAGAAAAGGGGATTTCTGCACTAATTATATCAAACCTAGCAGAGTATTTGAAGATTTTGTTGGACTTAGAACAACAGCTAAAGCAGATTCTTACCTGATTTACTTAACACACCCTTAGGTAAAGGGTATGCTTTGCCCATCCTCAAGAACAGATCAGTTTGGCATAATTTATTCATTAAAATGCAAAGTAGCAAAATTACTTCAGAGTGCAACAAAAAAAAGCTGAAAGCAGGCTCTTGGAGTACCAAACTGTTTCATTTCCTCTAAATCCTGTATTTCTCAAAATTAGAGAGAAATTGAAAGTAAATCCTTTACAGAAAACAGCAGACTCATCCTGGAATGGAAAAGAATGATCACGATGAAAAGAAGTACAACTCCCAGCCAGTGTCAGATGAAATAACACCCATGACCTCTGGTGTCAAAGGGAAAGGTGCTGCTTTCTTGTACAGAAATCCTTCCTGGAGCCTGGGTGGCAGGCATGATCTCTGCTACCCTGTCCAGGATTAGTGGATTATCTCTGCTTCTCTCAGTTTAGGAATTGAACACGGGCTGCCCTGGGCCCTTTGTCAGGGAGACTTTTTATGTCTTTATATTCTCCAGCCCTGCTTCTCTCCAAAAGCCATTGTACTGCTCCCTTGCAGGAGGCAGCAGCTGAGGGATGCACAGTGACCGGCGAGCACATTCAGTGATCTGGAGCACTGGGTGACACGCTGCTGTCGATGGGCAGTCAATAAATGCTTCCTGCTGACTTCTAGGCATCCTGCACGTCCAGTAAATAAATCTGATCCTTCTGAAGATAATTTGGCCCCATCCCTACATCATTTATCTTTAGTTTATGTCTTGATCAGAGAGAGATTTTAAACTTAGTCAGACAGAGTTTAGGCCAATTTAATCCTTCTGCTATGTGTTTAGCACGTGTCCATGACTGCAACAGTGCTGTAAATGACAGTATCAGGGTTGAAGTGTGAAACAGGGATGTATTTCCATTTCCCTTCCTGTGGAATAGGCTGCAAGATCCTTCCATCCCATTTCATCCCACCTCGTGGATGGCAAGAGGAATAATGTCTGCAAATCTCTCTAGCTGCCAACTCTCTTTCTAATAGGACAGGACCAGGCAGATTTCACACTACACAGGGGAATAAGGTGTGCACCTTGGGTTTTTCCAGGAACTGTGTCAGTTTACACACCTGCAGCTTTCTCTCTGGGGAAATCCCTCATTGCATTAATCTGCCACAGAAAAGCATTGGACAGGTTTTCCTTGAGGCCCTGTCAGTAACTCTCCAGAGGCTACAGATGTCTCCCCTGCAGTCACAGAAATGATTACAGGACAAGGTAGATGTACCTGGTGTAATTTCAGGCTGTCTAGCCCAGGTACCAGTCATGGTTTAGTTTCTGTAGTATGAAGCTGAGTATGGATTGATTTCTCTTGATGGGATTTCAGTGGAGGTTAAATGGCTTCATTCAAGCAGGCCATGGATGCCTTAATGTGCATGAGCCTTATTGCCACACACTAAAGGAGCAACATTGGAGGGGGTAGAAGAAGTCCTTGCAATGTGAGCTGCTGAAAGGTCTAAATGATGTGTCTGAGCTTCAGTGAGACCGGAGTGGTCTTTTAAATCACTGTTGCACCATAAGTGGACAGTTCTACAGGGTCTTATCTTAATGAATATAGTGCTTTTCAACAGCAGCTCTTTACTGTATTTAATTTGTCTTACATTACTTTCCTCCTTAATTGGAAATGTTTTTTTAGTGTAATGTAGTAGCAATTCCCCCTTGTCCAGAATCAGAGCACTGCCCATGGGCTGTTAGCTAAGATATGACATTATGGTGTTCTCACATATTTGGGGCATTGGTGGAGTTATTTTCATAATTTCAAGTGTTCAGTGACATGCTGCTGTATTTAAAAGATATTCCAGACCTTGGATGATGAAAATATTTTTGGCCCTGTTTAAGAGAAAAGTAAATATTTTGGTTTGGACTAATAATCATAGAAGTTCCATAAAATAATCACAGAATATTCTGAGTTAAAAGGGACCCAAGAGTGTCTTTGAGTCCAGCTCTTAAGTGAATGGCCCAATGGGGATCAAACCCACAACCTTGGCATTGTCAGCACCATCCTCTGACCAGCTCAGCTAATAATGCCTGTGGATATTTCGAAAACTGTTGTTCACTTTGGTGCCTTATGTGTTGTTTTCCCTGAGTCATTTGCAACTTCGGTGCTGCTGTTGGAATTCCAGATTTCCTTATAAGTGTTTCTCAGGATTGAGGTGTAGAGACCAGTGAAACTTGAGAACCTTGATCTCACAGATCTTCTCTCTTGCCAGTTTTAATAGTGAATTTCTTTACTTTCTGTCTGTCTTTTCCCTAGTCTGCCAAGTGAAAGAAAACCAATCAGGATTCTTTCTTTTTTTCAAGGGTTATGAAGTCAGTGCTTTAACTCACATGTAAATTTTACCTCTTGCTCTTTTATAATATTTTAGAGTCTGTGCTTGTCCCTTTTTATGGGGGCGTTTACACACGTGGGTGCATGCATAGATACACATGTTTATTCAGAAACTCCCTCTTCTCTGCTTGCAGCCTCTGTGTGGGGAAATTCTATCCTGTTAGTGTGCTATTCACAACTGTAAGGAACGAAGCAGCAAAAACAACAGCATTAGTGTAAGATGCCTGTAGGTATCAGTAATTTTGCTGGTAAATACGATACGGCAGTGGGCAATGCTCCTGTCAGCAATGTCTCCTCATCTGTTGCTGTTTGCTCTGCTGGCATCTTTGTTGTTCATCATTCAGGCTTTCTGTATGCTGAGCACAGAGCAGCTAAATCAGGAACTTTGGGCTCAAGTGAGGGGATGAATTCCCAGCTCTCTGTGAGGCACAGCCCCCCATGGCTGGTGAGCCTTTGGCTCTTCTGTATCGTGGCTTTCTTCCTCCTGACTGGGCTATTGTCACCCTGCTGCTGACCCCTAAACCCAGCCTGAGCTCTGGATTAGGCTTCCCAGGGAATAAACTATGGGCAAAGTTCTACCAGCTAGAGAGAGGGGAAATGGTTCATGCTGCCATAGTAACGTGACCTCGTGCCGTATTCCTGGAACAAAGATGGTTTTCTTGTCATTTTTTCTGCCCCCATGAGTGTTTAAGCCCCCCTGCTGTTTCTGCACTTGGGAGGGGAGTGAAGGCTGGACACCACAGTAAAAAAAGGAGGTTCCTTTTCCTTGCTTAAAGTAGGGCAGTCATCTAGGAAACTGGGGAAACAGGCCTCCAGAAGAAAAAAAATCCCAAAACCAAAAAAGACAAAACCAGATGTGAAGACCTTTTGGTCACTAATATGAGTTTGGAGTCTGAATTTCATGTAATCACCTCAAATGCTAGGTATTGCAATTTTTAACTCAATTAAGTTTAATTTTTGAAGTGATGCATTTAAAAAAGGAAATCCTAACTCCACACTAAAAGTGTTGTGCTCTGAGCTGTTTGCTATTGCCGAGGACTTAGCATCTGTGAAATGTCAAATCAGTAATTAACAGTTGCCAAAAAAAAAGGAATATGAATTCTTGAAAGGGTTGGGAAAGAAATAGCAAAGTGGAAATGGGTTGTTATAACAGAGTATGAGTCCATGGCCTCCAGCACAGTAAATATTGCACAGTTTTAAAGATCCTGTCTAAAAAGCACATGGGGGAACTGGGAATGAAGCGGAGTATGGCACCTGTGCTCCAGAAGGGCCTTACCCTGCGTTTGTGTGAGGAATGCGAGTGAGCCCAGCAGAGGCAGCAGCAGAGACAGCAGCTGGGAAAGCCTGGCTGTGTGCTGCTCCTGCCACGGGCAACCTGCAGGGCACTGCTTGGAGGGTAACGGACCATGGACAAGATCAGGAGAGCTGTAGAACTTCACACACCACCTTGGGCTCAAGAGGCCCCCTGGCTACTAAATACTAGCAGGTGGGGACAAATTTGGGCAAAGAATCAGCAGACAGCCAGCCTGCTCTGACATTCCTCCTTAGGAATAAGCTATTGCCCACTGCCAGGGACAGGCTGTTGGGCTCCATCTAAAAGACCTTCTCTACAGAGCTCCAAGTTCTGCAGATTTACAGCTTTAACAACTGCACTCTAGCAAGCACCATACACCAGAGCTCTGATACTTTTCATAATTTTTGCAATGTAATGTCAAGTCATCACTGTCTCTGGAAGCAGTTCCCTTGATTTAGATGCAGGTAGAAACCAGTAATGCCTGCTTCAGCAAATGGCAACATCTCAAATTGATTGTTATTCACTTAATTTGCAGATGTCTTTACATGAGGGGAAGGGTCAAGGGAGGAGGGCTGAGCTACGCATTTCATATTGATGATTATTAAATACTACTCTGTCACCAAATCGGGGCTTCTCCAGTAACCCAAGAAGCACTTACAAGTGGTCTTCAGCAGCTTTCCTTTTAAATCACTGAAGATAGGTCTTTAAAAAAAGGAAAACAATCTATAAAAAAAACCAGCCAAGTAGAAAAGGTGCTGGGCAGGGAATGACAATTTTGCAAGGGTACATAAAATCATAGGCAGGTTTTGGTGTGAGTATCTGTTAGCTTCGGTTGAAGAGTTTTCTATTTTTTACTTTTTTTTTCTAAAAGAGGAGTTGGATTCTTTTGCCTTTGAACATGGCTCTCATCCATCACTTCTGGGGCTCCTCCCTGCCCTCAGCTCCTTCTGCAGTGCTGAGTGCTCCCAGCAGCCCTCCACGCTCCCCCTTAGGACAGCAGTGCCCAGCGTGCCCTCAGTGCCCAGCTGGGTGGAAGAGAGGGAGGGACAGAGTGCTTTGCACCAGGGCTTGTTTGGGTCCCTTCCAGGGACTCTGCAATGTCCAAGCCCATTTTCTGTCTCAGCTTTTGCTCGGTCCCATTGTCACCTCCCATTCTTGTTTGCAGTGTGTGATGAGCAGGAGTGCTGCATCCTTCGCCATCCTGCAGCAGTGGAAAGTCTCCTCTGGGGTTCTCAGAAGAGGAGCTTCAAATTATCCTCTCATTAGTGATGATCCATCCCTTCTGCATGCTGTGCCATCCCATTGTACTGCTCAGCACTGAACATTAGCAGATAACTGCCTTCACAACATATGCCATTACTCATTAAGGGACCCCTCTTAGATTATGGCTGAGGTTTAATGCCTTGTTAAAGATGTTTAACACTTACAGTTTTGTTTTTAATTTAGGAAGCAGCATGATCAAAATGTGCCCTGAGAATTTCTCTCGGATTTTGTGAAATTTGCAGGTTAGCCTGCTCAGAGGAGGTGATCCTTAAATTGAATTGCAGCCCTCCAAGGCGTGTTTGAATGTCAAGCACTGCCATGATCTGACATGTTAATGGCTTAGAGAAAACAATGTGTTTCAGAGGTAATTGCTGAAGCAGTGAGTTCCCAGCAATATTTTACTTAAAAGAAATGTTCTGTTTCTCCACTGTGGAGACTGGAACAATGACACTGAACAACTGAGTGATACAAATCTCTGCTTGCCTTTTAATGGTCATTGCATTCTTCTGATAGACTGGAGCAGGACCTCTATCCCAGCCATTGTTAGAAGCCAAAGATAACATTAGAATCAGATCTTACATTATTACTGCAACTGGACTACGTAATTTATTTTATTAAAAAGGAGGAATATTTTAAAAGTCGTAGATAAACCTGAAATGAGCTTCCTAAATTAAAAACCTTTTGGCTCTTCTACCGAGGGTCATCTTCAGTTTTACCAGATAAACTCAACCAGGGCAATTATTCAAAGTAATCCTGTTGCTCCATGTTCAATGCTTGTCTTTTAATTAACGTGCAAGAGAGAGATGGGCAGCAGCTGCTCTGTTTTTCAGCCAGCCAAGTGTGATGGTGAGGCTGGAAAAGGGACCAGGGATAAGAGAAGCGTCTAGTGAAGTTGAGCACATGATGGTGAAAGGATGAATCCTCTAGACTTGATGATTAAAATTACTATAAATATGGATTTAAAAAGTTCTGAATCAGTCTTTGGAGAACACTTATTTTTAAAGAACAAAATCGTTGGTGATTATGGAGCTGAAAGTCAGGTTCATGTACCTGAAGGTAAACGAAGCTCCTGAAGGAAGCCTACAAGAGAGAGATTATTTACAGGAGATATAGTACGAGGTCAAGGAGGAATGGCAGATAGTTTCAGACATTAGGAAGGAATTGTGCCCTGTGAGGGTGGGCAGGCCCTGGCACAGGGTGCCCAGAGCAGCCCCTGGATCCCTGGCAGTGCCCAGGGCCAGGCAGGACACTGGGGCTGGGAGCAGCCTGGGACAGTGGAGGTGTCCCTGCCATGGCTGGGGTGGCTCCGGGTGGGATTTGAGGTCCCTCCCAACCCAAACGCTTCTGTGACGCCATCCATGACTCACATGAGTGCATCTTTGAGGGACCTACTCAAGCTGCAAGGTGAATTCCTTGATTCTGCAGACTTTATTCAAACTGAGCAGCAGTGTGAGCTCTGACCACAGCTGTCACACCCTTTCCTGCAGCTTGGTGGGACAGACACATGATGTTTTTGTGTGTGGGTTCATTCCAAACTGCCATCAATCTGCAATCTAGGTGCAAAGTGAGGGTGGTAGAGCTAATGGTTCATTTATCAAGAATTCATTTTGATAATACATTTAAGTATGTAAAGTAAAAATCGGAGAATTTTGCTCCTTCTACCTTGATTTAATGCCATTAAATGCGTCATTTTAGTGAAATGATTTCATAGCAGAGGGACAACTGCCAGACCATGCTGCTAAGTGTCAGAATTGTAATATTTTTGAATGTGATTGGAATTGTGCTGCATAGAGTCTGACATCTGAAAAAAGGAAACAGAAACAAACTCCTATAATATCCTTGAGGAACAATTTCAAGGTCAGTCATTAAAAAGTGGGATGGATAGTTCTAAAAAAAGAGAAAAAAACCAAAGATCACTGCTGGTCTTTTAATGACATATGCAGTAAGATTGCAGTCTAATTTCAGTGTTGCTCTTAGAAATTCATCTGTCTCTTGCAGAAGGAGTTCTTAGAGAAGTAATCAGTGCAAGCACATGTGGCATCAGAAAAGAGGCTTGCTGGGCTGAGCATAAACCTTCGATTTTGCAGCCTGGAGGAAATAAAATTGGGAATTTGGGAGTCAGTTGGGAAGTGTGGGATAATACCAGCATGGGAAAGAGGAAGATCACAGGAGGGAAGGAGCTGTCCCCTCAAAGACCTCTGAGCCCCATCAGAGCTGGGGCTCTGATACCATCACACACACAACCTCTATGAACCGAGCAAAGCACATCTTGTTAGATTCTGAGCGGTTTCTCCTTCTCCAGAGTGGGATCTGCTCTGCTTGTTTCTCCCTCCTCACTCTGTAAATCCCTGAGCACGAGCATTACCTCTCCCCCCCTCCAGTGCACCTTTGCATTACAACAATGCAGATACTCAAGATTGTGATTTATGAGTAAAACAACAGTACAAGAAGTGAAGTAGAAGTCAGAGATTCCCCTGAAGGGAAAAGGAAAAAATGGTGGAGAGATCTCAGTAAAAATATGGAAACCTGTGAGGTAAAATACAAGTAGTGCTAAAGAGCAGAAGAATTTCTGCTTGGTTTTAAGGCTTGGGTCAGATGTGACTTGGTCAAAATCTTCAATCTGTCTGGAAAGACTCTTGTTGCAAAAAGAAGGTATTCCTGACAGACTAATGGCAGCTGTGATGGGATATGAAATAAGAAAATAAATAATAATTTTGAAGGTGTTTGCTGTTTAGAAATAGGGTAATGTGTTTTTAAATGCATCAAACTCAGTTTAAAACTAAGTTAAGTTTTTGGTTTTTTGGATTTTTGTTTGTTTGTTTGTGGGGTTTGTTTTGGGTTTTGCAGGGGTTTTGGTTTTATTTTTAATATTTTTTCACCATTTTACCATGAGAAAGTGATAGATCACCTGTTTTTGAATCTGTGACTGAATTTTATGGAGAATGTTGTGTATTTTTGGGGAAGATAAACTTTATAAAATTTCTTTCATTCTCTAAGTGCTCTGAGTTCACTTTAAAGATCTGCCCTCATTACTCTGGCTTTAGGAAATTGAAAGTCTAATGCTTTTCATGCGAATCCCAAGCACCTGAAAATTTTCATCTTTTTCTCTTTTCGTGTTTGGGATGAACACTTGAAAAATGGTTAAGCAGCAGCCAGAACAATTCGTTGCAAAATCTTCAAAGCAAATCATATTTTTTAATTATATCAAATTAACGTCATTAAAAGTTAAGTTCTGAACTGAGAGCATTTTCCAGTGAAAGGTGCTGCAACACTATTATTTCTCCCCAAAATGCACTTACTGTACATTTCTCAAAGCCATCAGGCTTGATTGAAAGGTAATGAAAAAGCTGTCCTGCGTCAGTTTATTCCTTGTATCCATTAAGAATAATTACGGCTGAACAATTTTTGATGCCTGTAACCTTCGCGAGTGTTGCTAATGGCATTATAAATTGCTCCTTGTCCAATGACTACAGTCTGATGCTTAATTCAAAAGCGCTCTGTCAACAGGGCTGATTTGTGTGCTTAATGAGTGCGTTTAAAACAACAGCCCGGGCTCATGCATCCTAATGTTGATAAAAGGATGTGGTTCAATAAAGAGGCTTGTCCGTAATAATTAGCGGCAACAAATGCTCGGGATTAGACCGATCGCAGCGTTAATGACTCGGCTTTCAGCCCGCTGCGGGGAAAAAAAGTTCGCAGTCCTAACGTTTCTGGCCTTATATTTAACTTTCAAGGAGTGAAAGTGTGGCTAAGGAAACATAAATCTTTAATACACACCATGCTGGGAGGGTCGCTGAACAGTTTAAGCCCTCTACCCTATTTTCCTTCAGAGCTTAACGTGGAAAAAGGAAATTGCAAGTTAGTAAGAGATGAGACAAAAAGAGCTGTTACCACCTCTTCTAGGACAGAAGTCGTCACTTAGAGTTTTCTTTAGAGAAAATGGACACATCCAGAAAAGGGTTAGCAGCTGAAACTGCAAAGTAAATCCAGAGACTTTACTGCCTATCAGTGTCAGCAAAATAAGACAAATCAAAATAAGACAAATCGGTGACGTGCAAGGAGTGGTACCTGAAAATGTGCCCCTGAAATGCTGTTTACAGGAAGGGATTTACTTACTGAAAAAACCAATCCGAAACTGATATGAAAAATCAGTCCGGGTGAATAATCAGCTAAGAATACCATTGGGCATGGTGCAATGTTAGCAAAGATGAAAATAATCATTCCTTTCTGAACACTGTTAGTTCAGATTGCTTCTTTCTCTTCAATGTTGTGCAGCAAACTTTAAACTTTTAGATCCAGTCTCAGCTGTGGCAGTTTTCTCTAGAGTTTACAAATTCCTAATACCCTCTGAAGTGCTATGAGTGTTTCAGAATAGAAAGTCTGTGATGAAAAAATACGGACGCCCAGTCAGGTGAGAGTACTCTGCCATCCCGAGTACTCCTCCAGTGGAGCACAGAGCTCACTGCCAAGGGACCCTTGCCCTTTTCTCAGAAGTCACGTGATTACAAAGAAGAATTAATTGCTTCCTTTAAAAACCAAGTTGTTAAGAGCAACATTCATACTTTTATTTGGTTTGAGTGGATATTTACTGTGATTTTCATACACTTCTAACTGGGAATAGTTACCAGATATTTCGCTTGTTGCTGCTTTGATTTGAAATTGTCCGTGGTCAGCTCCCCTGGGCCATTTGAAGTTCCCTCCTTGAGAGGAGAACTCCTGTTAGGAGTGTCAGGTAGGAGAGAAGTGGCTGAATTTGAACAAAGAATGATTTTTTTCATTATTCATATCAGGCAGGTGGGCTCCTTTTAACACTGTAAGAAAAAGAGCCACATTCTTCTAAAAACATGACTGAAGGTGCTGCAGGGAGTGAATGGCTGGGATATCCTGCTGCAGGAAAGGGTCAAGACAATCTGGCCAGGTGCTGCAAAGGATAAAGTGCTTCAGCGAGGGGTCCTGGCAGCAGCCCAAGGGAGGTCAGTGACTTCTGGCAGTCTCTGCCAACCCCCTCCAGCTGATCTTGTGCTGAGCTGGCACCCGGCACTGTGCCCTCAATAATGTTTCACAGCACCTTTCCTGGCACCTTCTCTTTATTTTTTTTTTTTTTTTTT
>VZUA01072362.1:18718-31871 GCA_013401035.1 Horornis vulcanius
AAAAAAAAAAAAAGAAAAAAGTGTCAACTAACTAAAGGAAAGTTTTAAAATAATATTTCTGTGCCTGTCAAGTCAGTCTGCCATGGTTAAGTGGGCGTCACAGATAGTCACCTATTCATTTAGTCCTCTCTTCTCAAAGTTAGCACTTTGGAGTGGCATGCTGTGGCTAATACCACACAAATTGCTGGAATGGGCAGTTAAACGTCGAGGTCAGAGGTTAAATGAACATGGTTGTTTATGAGGACACAGCCCGAATCCATTTGCATTTTAATATTCTTTCTGTGAGACAAAAAACCATTTTGAGGACAGCTTGTTTGGAAATCCCATTAACAGGTTATTTATGGGCCTCATGACTGTGTGACCCTTAGCCTTGTTTTGTTAAACATGAACTAGACATGAATCAGATGGGCGGCTGGGCTGCTGCTATTGTTTTCCATAGCATTAAATGTCATTGGATTCAATTATTCTGAATCTGACACTTTCTAAGTTATTACCCTCATAATTCCTAATTTTCCTTTTTTCTTTGTCAACCTTATTATTTCTATCTGCTTTAAAAAGCAGAGACACTCTAAAAAGGCCATTTCCTCTCTTATCAATGATCTAGGTGAGAATGGAGAGCTTATCTACACAGCTCTTAAATAAATAATTGGGAAGACACAGTTTAAAGAAATTAGAAGATTCCAGCTACTATCATAGTGCATTTTAAGGAATACAGAAATCTAAAAATTTGTCAGGGTAGCTATGAAAAGGTCAGGTAGTAAATGTCTGGAAAGGGATGACTTTTAACCCTTTTTGGCAGGAGTATAAAGTGATGAGTGATAAATCAGACTACGGTGACGATGTTGCTATCAATCAAAATGTGAAAATTTTTCCATAATTCCGGTGAACAAGTTTTATAAAACAGGTTTAGGTTTTATGTGTTTCTACACAAACCTTTAATTGAAAGGAGACACTGGGTAAGTGTACAGACTGTAGCAGAAATTAATGAAAACCCGTTGGTGTTCCTCATGTGAGGGCTGTGCAGTTGAGAGCAGCCTTAGCACTGCTAAAGGACGTGGCAAATCCTTTATCAATGTGTCCTGTCTCACACATTCCTCTCTGGCATTTGGTCTCTTACTGACCCAGCATTTCTCTCTGCTGCTTTTGGCTGAGGTAAAGTTAATTTTCTTCTCGGTAGCTAGTAAGTGACTGTATTTTGGATTTGTGCTGAAAACAGTGTTGATAATTCTCTTCCTCCCACTTTCCTTCTGTCTTTTCCCTGCCTTCCTTTTCCAAGTTCAAAATAGATTTCCTGTATGAATTGTATATCAGTGGAATTTTTCTTTAGTGGCTAATTTATTCTTAATAGAAATTGGTGGGTTGGGGGTGGTGTGCTGTTGGTTTTTCTTTTGTGGGGGTGGGGGTTTATTTCTGAAGAAAAAGGAACAATGCATCTTTAGAACAAGTTTGTAAGTGTCATGATTTTTCTACTAATTTATACCATATACTCCCCTTTTAAAATGTTAAATTGCCTCATTGTATTTCTGAATATCATGTATATTTGGACTGGAATTAAGCTTGCTGTATAGTTGTCAAAATGACCACAATTTGCCCTATGAAATGTTCTGATTGCATGTGTAATTCAAAGCAGTGCAGGCTGCTCAGGGACATGGTTTATGTATGCTGATTGGGCCTGCAGCTCACTGGCAGCAAATGCCCTGCACACGGGAAGAGGTGCTCTGCAGATCTCCAAACTCCTGAATTCCAAAGAGAAAGAAAGAAGAGAAGAAATGCTGCTCCTCTCCACCTGGGGTTTCAAGAAAAGCTCAGTTTTTGTTATGCGTGTTTGTTCCAAGTTCTGTTGGATAACTGCCTCAGTATCACCTCTGAAGGGAATATGTTCATGTATTGTATTGCAAATACAACTCCTGGTTTGTCCCATTTCTTACTGAAAGGGATGATTTCAACAACAAAGATGAATAATATTAGGAAAAAACCCATTTAAAGTAGCACCACCTGAAGCATTCCTAAGAAATCCTTTCTCTTAAGGCACTTTAGGTATTAGGTCAGGAATCAACCACATTCTCAGGAATTCTTCCAGCTGCTTAGGAATGTTTCTGCCAGTCTTTATTAGCTCTTGAATTTGGTTCATTTGGCATAACAAATTAAGAGTTTGGTGAACCATCTGAACAGAACCATTTTTTCCCCCAGAGAGAGTTTTTCGTTGCTTTTAGGAAATTTTGCCCTTCTCCCTCAAGCTTGTAAAAGTTCACAGAAAATTATTCCCAGTTTTCTCAGCTTCAGTCATATGGTGGGAGCTTCTGGTTAAATACATGTGCTTAATAACAATAAATAAATTCTGACATTTTATTTTTACTCCTGAATAAAAACGTTCATTATATTGCTGAAAATAAGTAATCACATTCTATTTAACAGTGAAAAAAGTTGTACATATCCCTGCAGGAGCTGAGGAATCTATTTTCATTATAACAAACATTGATTTTGCACTAAAAACCCTCTTTGTTTGAGATAATTACTGTTGGGTTTCTTAGTTATTCTTCTGGTTCCTAAATCATTAAAACCATAAGAGTAAAAGAGAAAATAGGAAGGAAAAAAGACACCACACTGTATTGAAATCTATTACCATTTTGTCTTTAGTTACTATTGCAATCATCTTTAGGGCAGATACATCCTGTCAGAAAATTGTCTTTCCTATTTCGAGCTCCTTTGAGTAACATCTGTATTTTTGCCTGTGGAATCCCCGCTGACCCCCAAAGTGTTGATTTTTGAATTAGCACTGGCAGGGTTAATGTGCAGCCTTGTGGGGGCCTCGTTCATCAGCCGGGCAGCGCTGGACCCGTGAAGCTCAGCCCGGCTCTCGCAGCTGGAAGATGTAAGACAAATCTCTGGCCCACGTGCACAGATTTGTATTTCACATGCTGTCCCTCTCAGCTCTCTGATTGTGGAGCTGGCGAGCAGGGAGCCGTGTTTGGCTTGCTCTCTGCAGGCAGAGCGCTACTTTGAATAATTCCGAGGTGGTTTTGTGTCTAATGGGCCTGAAGGGAAGCCGGTCCCCCCCTGCTCTCTGCTCCCCCCACTCCTCCAGCTCCATTAATGTATTCTGTGTAAAGTCAGGGGCTCGCTGAATGCACCTTCCCACCACAGCACCATGAATTATTGACGCAGGGATATTCCCTGGTGCATGCTTTTCCAAGGTTATACTCTCTGATATTAGATATTTATTCGGCATAAGGTAGGGATAAGAACCTCATTGCCACATTATGTCTGACACAATCAAGTTTTGGGGAATTTCAACAACATTAGAAGATTTGTATAATATATTCTTTTAGAGACAGAGGCGCAGCTTTAAACAAAGCGTAATCCCTGCTGCATATCATTTCCACCCTAATGCAAAAAGAGGAAGCGAGACCATAATGCTGTCTGCATCATTTCCCCTTTGTGTTCACTTGCAAGGACTATTCACCTCATATTCAAAATCCATGTACTCATTAAACAGAAGAGAATGAGGAAAACACTAAGAAAAAAAGTAAGAAAATAATGAAACGGTTTTCCATGAAAGTGGCATAAAATTGAGTCATTGTTTCTAGATATTTGGGGGTGTATTTGGAGATAATTAAATGGTTGATATCCACCACCTTTTCCAGCACTCCAGCACTGCAATTTTGGTCATTTTGCCGCTCACATAATTCCTAATTTCTTGGAATCAAATGTTGTTTGCATTTCTGCTGTCTGTAACTGAAGGATCTGGTGAACACTTCCCTCCCTGCCACCCAGGCCCTCCTTGTCATCTCTTTGTCAGCCCAGGCTGCAGGGTTTGTCCTGGGCCCTGGACCCTTTGTGCTCCTCACGCTGCAGTCTTGGACAATGGGGAGAACAATAAATCTCCTCTGACAAATTTACTTAAAGGGTGCTATCACATTAAATAAGCAGACAAAGATACCCACAAGTATAACACCACTCCTGTGGAAATTTGGGGAAAAGTATTGATAGTTAACATCCTTATCTGTTTGCAGTAAGGTAATTGTGAAAATCCCACAATTTTTCACACTTCAGGCTGTTCTTTACACAGCACTTTCCAAAAACTAGGGGACAAGTCAGCTCTTTTACCATTTAGTCAACATTCAGGATCTGAATTTTGTGTCCTGCCCCAGTGGGAGACTGGGATGCAAATATTTCAAGGCAGTATTTGAGCTTAAAATAATTAGCTTTGTTTCTAGTTAATTGTTTATGGAAATAGGACCCAAACCCCCATATTTGCTAATGATGGGTGTCATTAGAGAACATAAGAAAAATTAAACATTTTTAGGAGATTAGCCTATCATTTTTCAGGAGAAATTATCTTCAAATATGAGGGCCTCAAATCTCTTTTTCTTAATCACGTTTTTATTTTATGCAACTTTATAAATTTACTTATTTTAATTATAATTGGTGAATAATTTAGTGAATTTTAGCAGGATAATAGAACTAGAGTGGTTTTACAGTCATGCTTACATCTTTTTAAATCAGGCTGTTGATAAATAATTCTTGTAATTCGTTTACGAAATCCTTTAATAAGGTAGAGACCAAGATTTCATAACAAAGAGTGAAGAAAACAACAAAGAATGCATTGAGAAAACAAAATGATTGATAGAAGAAACACTGCTTAATTTGTTAAATGATTATTTAAACTCTATTAGTAAATGAGGCTTTGGTAATATTTCACAGTTACACACAGATGCAGAGTCCCCTCTTGGCACAAATTCGAGCTTTAATTTCATGGACACTTTTCAGTCAGCCCAGGAATGCCAGGGAAACCTCCTGGAGCAGAAAGCAGCTGTAAGGGTGGGTCTGCAGAGGCCTTGGGCTGCAGAGAGAATCCGTGTGACGGTCACTGTCCCCGCGGGCTGGCAGCAGCTTCACGGAGCCCCAGAAGCTCTCAGGGGGATTTCTCTGCTGCTCTGCTCTCAGCTTCCCTGTGAATCTGTTTCTATATTAATTAATGACACTGAGGGTTTTGTTTGGGGTAAGGGCCCTTTGTGGTCTAGTTTTGCAATTCTGTTTTGTGGCGTTGTAAAGCAACCCTCAGCACTAGGGAAAGGGCTCAGGAGCTAATTGGATGTTAATGAATGGAGGAGAGTAAATACCTTACTGGGGGAAAAATGTTTTCTATTAGAAGACCACTTTCTCTAGTGATTCATGTTGTTTTCTGTAGGCTTTGCCTGGGGTATATTCTATGATACCATAGAGCTGTTAAATAATGTTTATATTAACACAGACAGAGCCTGCTTGCAATTTGGGTTCCATTGTGCTGGACATGTTACCAATGTGTATGTGTCAGACTCCTGTCATCTGAGGAATGTACAACTTCAAAGTACCCAAAAAACCAATTTGTGGCACTGAAAAAATGGTGATGCTGAGGCCTTCCCATAGTTCTGCAGTAGCTCTTTGGCAGCTTTATTAGCTTTTTCTTTGTATTGCTAATTCTACTGCTCTTTTGTACAGATGGGATCAATGCTTTAAACTTTGTTGAGGATTTCTGGAGACATTTCTTGACTCTGAGGATTTTCCGTGAGAAGTAAAGATTTTTGATATGACATCAAAGAGATTTTTTAGAAAGGTGTGGAGATGATGCATGTCTAAGCATTGGGGATCCCCCCTTACCCCCCTGTCAGACCTGAAAGACATTCATCACCTACACTCTGGTTTCCATCCTTAGCACTCAGGCTGGTAGACACTGAGTAGAGTCAACAGGCAAGTAAGGGCTGCATTCAGACACAAATATTTTCTTTCCAATTTTCTGAATTTTCTACTCTTCAGCTGTCTGGTCCCTGTTTATCAACTGCACGTTCATCACTGTGCAGTTGTTCAGCACAAGACTAATAATTGCTCACAATATAAGTGTTATTAAAAATTCCCACTAAAGATTCTCTATTAAATATTTTTTCACTCTTCAGATGGTTTCCTTGTTCTGGAGGTGCTATATATTCCAGATATGCCACTGGGCAGACAACCATTTTACCCTTATTCTCCTTGCACTAATAATGAATCTTACGATTTTAGCAAAGGTCCTCTGAGCTCTGAAAGGAGGAAGCAGAAGGAGTCTGCTGCTGCCTTAAGGCTCATCCTCTCAGCAAAATTCCTTGCCAAGCAAAAGTTGTTCAAACTTTGCCTTTGGGAGAAGTGCTTACTTCTTAAACTCAAACATCTACACTTAGCAGGATAACGAATTTAAAAAGCCTTGCAGAAGAGCAGTAACACTACTCACACAGTGCTTGACATGCTCATTTCAATGAGAGGATGAAATTCACAATGTTTATGGAGCTTTTCTGAGAGCAGCCTGAGCTCTGCACCACAGTGCAGTGCTCTGGGCCCTGTTGGATTGGGCTGAGAATTAATAATGAGGATATTCTCTGTTCTTATTGGAATATTTTCACCTTGAGATCTCTAGACACTTTCTAGGCCACAAAATTCTCCACTTCCAAATAAATTTAAAAAATAAAATAAAATTTAAAAATTTTAAAAATTGCCCCAAGATTTACCAGGACATTCTGTACACTGCACTTATACAAATCCATGTAAAAAAGAAAGAGAAGCTTGAGGCTCCGGGAAGCCCCTGGCAAAACCAGTTCAAGGAGTCAGTGACTGCTGGTGAGTGCAGTCTGTGCAGCTGAGAGCAAGTGGGAAATTAATAACCAATGTCAAGCTCCCAGTATTCTGCAGCTGCTGTTTTTTGGGTTCTAGGGAGAAGGTGCTCTTTTGTTGAAGAGAAAGCACAGGGCACAAGAAGGGCTGGCTTTCCTGGGTCTGTGGGGCTCCTGTCTCAGGATGAGTCCTGCCAGCCAATATTTCCAAATGTGCTCCCCCCCCACACCTTCCCTTCCTCCTGTGTCTGGAAATGTTTCCCTCACAGCTGCACTTTGGCTCACAGACTGACCAGAAAAATCCAGGGTTAGGATTGCCATGGAGCCTGTTTTGCCTTTGGGGGGTGAGGGTGGAGTGCAAGGACAGGAAGCTGTATCAAATAATTTGGATGTGTTGTGGGGTTCTTTGGTTTTGTTTTTTTTTTTGCTGTTTGTAACTGATCTCTTGTTTCTGGAGAGTGTCGTATTTGTCCTGCATGTAGTTTGGAGGAATTAGGCTGAGCTCTAATTTACACTTGTTTAACTACAGATGCATCCCCACTGCTATTTGTTTATCTCACATTTATTACACTCTTCGAAATTCAAGTTAAGCACTCAGGGGCTTTTTCTAGTAACACTAATGGAGGAGAATAGATGCATTATATGTGAATAATGTATTATGATGATACAATTTGGGTCTCTTAGCTCTAACCGAGACCAGTCCTGCTTTACATTATTTATAATTTACACACACCTTCCTGAACATTTTTATGTAAATATTTAATATAGAAAGTGAGTTAACTCTTTCATTTGGGAGGTTCCCAGTAAAAAACAGGAGAGAATGCAAGAGGGCTTCCAAACATCTCTACCTAAAGTAGACAAGTGGCCAATCTTGCTTATTTTCAGAAGTTAAAAGAGAAATGTGAGAAATTACAGAGGAAAAAATGTATGCTGGCTTTGCACCAAATCCTTTTTGCCTTTCTCCTTCCCAACTGCTCTTATTAAATTGAGTGAATGTTGACTGCAGACAGCGTATTTGTGGATGCCTGGCTGCCAGCATTTGCATTACAGTGCTTTTGCTCTCTCCTGTTTTCTGACACGTTTTGTCTTTTGGTGTTTTGCTCACTTTGTTCCAACATATCCCTTGTGAGAGAGGCAGCAGGGGTGCTCTCAGGCAGATCAGCAGCCTCCTGAGTGTCTGAATTACACCTTAGACAAACAAAAACAATTAGTCATTTCTTGGAAATCTTGATTGTTTCTGTCTTATCTCTGACCCCAAGAATATACAGAATGGCAATAATATACCACCACCACATGGCAAGATTTATAACTTAAATGGGAATTGGTGGACTTGTATTCTCCCTGTATTCAAGAGCTGGACTTACCCTCCACACTGGAGGAGGAGCTGGAAGCTTTCCCTGTAGAATCACCTCGACACACAAGCTCCTGGCTGCCCAATTTCCTTTGTCTTGTCCTTGCTCTTGTGAAATATTTTCGGATATTTCACACACAAATTGTTGCTACTTTTGAGCTTGGAGCTCGAAGTAGAAATCAAATTAGAAGCACAGTTTTGCAGCAGACCATCATCACTGGTTACCCAAATTTTCCCTTGATGCCATCCCATATATGTTCCATTCCCCTTCCTGTAGCCCTAAAAAACTCTGTGTTCTAAGCAGGTAAAGCTATAGCAAAAATATGTGCGACTCTTGGTACTCCTCAATATCCTTCTCTGGGGATAAATTTTTGAGGGACAACCTCTTCTAGTAGATTTAAGGCAATTAATTCATTTATGTAAATCTGATCACTTTTGCTGAGCACAAGGAGTACCTTTGCAGGTGTGTGCAAACACACGTGACAAAAGGTATTTTCAAACTGCAGATCTCTACTGTCTCTTTCCTAGTGCACTCTGGTTTAGCATGAGAGCATGAGATGTTGAGCCTCCCTAATTGCTGCTTTTATGGTGTGGGGAAGAAAAAAAAGACAGACATTTCTTTAAAAAAAAAAAAAAGGAAGATTAGAAGATTAGCTTGAGGTCTTCTGAAAAATATCATCTTATAATTTGAGTCCATGTACCTACAAATTCCCAGCAGGCTCTGAGCCAACGAAAAACACAGATGAAATAAGCATGCATAAAGACAGCTGCTTTTTGAAATCTAAGAATTGAGTTATATACCTTTTTGACAGCTTCCTGAATCACAGCCCATATCCAGGATGAGTAAATAGGTATCTGGCCCTTTAACTAGGTTCCATTACATATAATTAAAGACTCCCAGAATTAAATGGCCTACATGGAAAGTGGCTTTCAGTGGGCTAAATGCCTGAAGCAATCTCCTTGCCTGAGCACAGAAGTGACACTGGCTTGTGGATCAATATCATCTCTGTTATTAATATCAAAAGCGCATTACTTTGTTTTTGCCTGGCTCTGCTCCAAGCCTTGAGCCCAGCTCCCAGCCAGCCATTTGCCTGGACCATAATTTACTTTTGTGAGTTTTTAAGGTATTGTTTTGTCAGGGCCAATCACCATGAAGTTATAAATGATTCTGAGGACTTGCACTCTCTGTTAGTGGCATATGCGGTGAAATTAATTTTTAAAAGTTTCATGTCAATTACTTCTGTCCTTGAGTTATGCAAGAGGACAAAAGAGCAGAGATTTAAAGACATGAGCGATGTCAAACAGATGAGGTAACGACAAACAGAAACAGCAGCTTGGGACCAAATAGACATTACACTATCTTTAATTGATACATTGAATTAAACAATGCTAAAGTTAAATAAATATTGACCACTTAGCAAAAGAACCATTGATTTTTATGATGTACAACATTTACATCATATACTGCTCTGGTCTACAGATTTAGGCTGCAAGGCTGTCAGCTCTGGCACAATATTCTGCAGGACAGCTTGTGCTGCTGCTCAGCCCCTCTCTAGAATTATTGAGGTAAACGTTAGCAATTTCCCCTGGTCTCTGTTTCCAAGGATTGTTTATTTTTGAAGAGTTAAATTCTGCCAAGTCTCGCTGCTCTGGAGTCAGTGAGCAGCCCCGTGTCTGGCACAGGCAGAGATTTGCAGGGAATGGTTTGGGCACGGCTGGGGGCACTCCCTGTTTCTGCCCCCCACACCTCTGCCTCGAGCTTCTGTGGGGGCTGAAAGGCAGATGCTGAGCTTCTCAAGTGCCAGGAGTGCTCTCTGCGTGGCTGGGGACTCTGCAGTGGCAGCTGCATCCCCCACAGAATAAATCACCCCGTGCTGTAACTGGAGAGCAGTGACACTGTCGGGCACCCTCAAAGGGGTGACCTCTGCAAACACTCCCTGTGGCTGCTTTGGTGAAGCTGAAGTGTTAATTCTCACTCTATTAACATTTATTTAATTACTTAAATGTGCTATATCTTAATGATATGATATGATTTGATATCTACTTACCCTGGAAACAAACTAAGACAGCAAAATAATTTGCTAACAGAGTTTACGTCTCTGTGTCTGTTACAGCAGCATAGCAAAGCCCTGGTTTTTATAAAATAGCTATTTTCACATGAGATGTGCCCCTGGTTGTGAAACTTACACAAAAAATCACTGGCATTTAGTTTCTCACGGAAAGGGAAAGTGTGAGGTGTCTTTCTGGCAAAGCAAAGATTTCAGCAAGGCAAAATCTCTATGCTTAGCAATGCCAGCTTTGGTTACATACAGCTTCCTGCGTCTGCAAGAATTGCCAAAACACCAGTTAATTGGTTATTATTTCAATTAGTCCATGATTACTGCTGCTAATCTCTAACTCCTCATTGTTGTGGCTCCCTTTGACTTCAGTTATTAAGAAGCATTTGGATTTTATTATGATTGACAGGAAGTCCAGTCTTCTCCATAGACAGAAGACTGCCTGTTGCTAAAGAAATTCAGAAGTAATGAAAAGAGCTTTTAAGTTTTGGGGTTGGGGTTTTTAAGGGATTTTTAAAATTACATCATAAACACAATATAGAATTCAATTAAGCTGGAAAATTATAAGGTTCAAGGAGGAGATGCTGGATTTCTTAGAGAAAAATCAAAATGTCCTTAATTAGTTTTCAGTTATAAACTGGTCCAGCTTGGTAAAAGTGAAAAAATCAACTAACACACGATAAAGGAATTATTGATGACAGCAGGACAGGCAGATAGGTAAAGCACCTCTGTACTCTGTTGCACAGCTGAAGAGCATGGAGATCTGTGCACTGCAGTAGGGGGACCTTGGAAATTCCAGTGTTTGGTTCTGATGAGCACACGGCAGAGCTCGTGCTCATCAGAACCTGAACTGTTCACAAGCTGCAGGCTGCATGGGGAGCAGCTGTAGGGATGGGGATCGAGATATTTTATGTCGAATCTCATGGCTCAATTTACAGATGGGAATAAACCTTCTAAAGCAATAAATAATAAACAGGTATTTCCCCATTTTCCATGCCCAGTGTTTACACTGACTCAGTTTCAGCTGTTGTCTTTCTTTCACACTGTGTTGGTAGCTTTAATTGCTGTTTGATGGAAGCTCTGCAGGTCTCTGGCTGGGTTTGTGGACGGGTCAGGTGGATTTGCCCCCCAGTGAGGAAGGAACTGACCTGGAGTCAGAGCTCGGCCTGGAAGGGCTCAGCTTTGTATGTGTACATCTCTAAATGTGGAAATGCTCTCGTTGCCTGGTGTTCTACAGGGCTGCCAATTCCCACCAGGCAGCAGGTGAACAGAGGCTTTTACCTTTCACCTGACAGCATCACAGAGACTTCAGGCTGCAGACGTGGGGAGGATCTCATTAATAAAGGAGGATCTGAAGGGAGCATGTGAAGAGGAGCGTGCCAGGGTCTCGTGATGCCTGGTGGCAGGACAAGAGAGAGGGATGTTCTGTTTCTACAGCAGGTGCTGGAGCTCACTGCCTGGTTCACAGCCTTGTTAGAAGGAGCACGAGGTGCTCAACATTTTCACGGCAGGGCAGCGAGCAATAAGGAGAGTCTGTCTCCCTCCACCCTTCCCAGCATGCAGATGCCCCCAGTTGCAAACGTGGCAATTTAAAAACATGTAAAATTCATAAATGAGGCAGCAGCTGCATACAGCTCCAGCAAAATGTTGAATTGCTGCATCACTGTAGACTCTAAATGGCAATAAACCTTCCACCTCTCATAAATTAAGCAGACTTTCAAAAAAATGGTAGCTACAACTGCAACTTTTTATGGATGTTTGGTAACTTCAATCATTTTGCAAAACGCAGTTCCTGCTCAAAATTTTCCTCCCAGGTACATATTTAGGGAGAGCTAAAGCTGTGCAGTGAGTTGATAGGTAAGTTTTAATATGACAGTGCCAGAAACTCTATTAGATTTATCCTGAGGCAGCGGCTGCCCAGTAATTACATGAGGGCAGACTTAACAGGGGTTTTGAGTACTAGGAAAGTGACTTAAAGGGTGTGTCAGAGGTGCAGAATATGAACTTGGAAATAATCTCTACCTGAATTTAAAAAGTGATCTTTGAACAAGCCTACGTTTTAAAAATTAGTTCAGTGAAAGTCAAGCCTGTCAGGAGAGCTGAGACATTCCCACATAAACTCTGGGAGCAAATACCTTCCAACCCTTCAGGAGAAGTAACTAAATCCTCCTGTCTTGGTTTGTTCTTGTGTCAAAGGTGACATTCCTGTACCAATGTGGCTGTCACTTTCTACCCTGCAGTGGTGCACCTTTTTCTCTCCCTAGCATTGGTCATTCAGGGATCTCAGAACACTGCACACAGTGAAGTGCATGAAATGCTCTCCTTGAGCTTGTTCTGTTTCTTTGGTTTTATTTATAAAAGTCCAATATTCAACGGTTCCACAGGGTGGCCTGGCTAACTCTGGCTCCTTGTTCTAACTGCTAAGTCTGTCTTGTGTACTTTAGTAAATAAATTTAATATGAACTGAAAGGCAGCAGACCATTCATTTAATGAGATAAAGCTTGACTAGTCAATATTACAGATGAGAAATTCAAATGAACTACTAATGCTATTGGAATGGTGGCTTTTCATATCTATAAAATTGTACTTTCTGTATTTCATCTTTTTAAAAAAAATAATTATTAGCTCACTGTGGGTCTTTCAAAGCACTTAAGAATGGTTTTATATTTCATTTTCATAGGAGGGGCTTAGTAGCACCACTGAATCCAGTTCATTGTCAGTATTGCCTCTGCACCTGGGGATGGGAGTCTCTTGCTAAAGCCACCTCCAAAGGGAGATGCACAGATCTCGTTCCAGCATCATTTCTATATTTAGACTCTGAGGTTCCTGTTCATTGTTATCACTGTGGGTATGGATCATGTTAATATCAGGTTACATGTGCATATGGGTAGGACAGCATATGCTCCAGACTGGCTTTCTGCTCAGCTCCAGAGGCAAAGCTCATCTCTGAGCACTTACAGAAAAGGAAACCACAGCTCCTAAAGTCACCTGGGGGAGGCTGTGTTTGCAGTTACATACAGGATCCTTTGGCTCAGGAGCAATTCGAACTTCATGTGACAATTTGAGGTGACATTTCCAATGCTGTGGAAGAAAAACCACTTTCCTGGAAAAAAAAAAAAAAAAAA
>VZUA01072368.1:4391-18490 GCA_013401035.1 Horornis vulcanius
TAAACATTATATTTACTATATCTGAAAAATAAATGGAGATCTTGTAATAAATTAAAAAATTCACTGCAGTTAGCTGTTGTGGGATTCTGGGGTCTTTGTTATGTAACGTTTCTGTATAGTAGTGTACAAAAAGTCTCCTCAGTCTCTGTGATCTATCTCAGTTGAGGCTTGTTTTGTTTATGTTCATCAGCTCTTCATGGACGCCTCGAGGGAATTACATAGAGTCAAACAGGGATGATTGTACAGTTTCTCTCATCTACGCTGTGCACCTGAAGAAATCCGGCTCTGTCTTCTTCGAATACCAGTATATTGACAACAACATCTTCTTTGAATTCTTTGTAAGGCCTTTTATATGGTGAATCCAACCTTATATTGTAAGAATTCAACCCAGATAAAGATCATTAGCAGCAGCTTTCCTCCTTTTAAGTTCCCTGCATGCCCCTAACTTGTTACTGCTGCACAAGATAAAAAAAAAAAAAAATCTGCTTCTCTTTCTGTCACTTATACTGTCTTGTGGCATTTATTTAATCTTCAAAACTCAGTCTGAACTGATCCTGTCTGCCATGCACTGGGATTTTTCCATTAAGCATCGTGACTGCCCCGGTTAGTTCAGCCTTTTGCAAGACAGGTATTGGTGGTAGATGCTCCCATTTAGGGGTGTCTGACTGGAGATGTCTTTGAAGGGACTTGACATTTAAAGAGACTTCTTCCAAGGAAGAGACTTCTTCTTCTTTCCAAGTATGTGGAAACATTTACTTTTAGGTCAATTTGTGTCCCAATAATTTGGTAATTGAGATGAAAAGAAAAGCAGTGGAAAATCAGGTGACTTTAAGCAGGAATTAGGCTCTGAGGATGTGTCTGCACTGTGAAATGGAGGGACTGGGGATCATTAGCTCTGACATGGGAACAGCCTGGGTGGGCTTCCACCATGGTCTACTCAAATTGCTGAAACAGTCTGGTCAGCAGTGACCAGAATGGGGAAGATAACCCTGCTCTGCCCACCTGGATGGACTGATTGCTGTCCAGTGAGCTGGAGGGTTCCCAGCACCAGGGTTTGCAGTGGGGTGTAAATGCCCCACATTACTGAGGTGCTTTGGAAGGTTCCACCTGTCCTTGTCATGTTGTACCTGCCATTTGGGACAGAAAAAACAGTAATGGGAGGTGACTCAGAGAGGCAGATGACAGGAAATTTTCAATCTTCTCCATTACTGCCCCTGTATCTGTCTGACAAGCTCTGTTTTTCATCAGAAAACCACAGCTCATGGCACCTCCCAGGTCTGAGAAGTCTCAGCTGGTGCTGGTAAATATTTCTTGAAGTTTGGGAAAAAGTGCAAAGTATCCTTATCCTTAGTAGAGCTGAGAAAGGAAGACAAAAATTACCTGTTGGAGGCACCTTCCTGCTGCTACATCAGTGTGATAGATTGCTATGCACTTTGTTAACAGACTGTGCAGGCAATGTCATTTAGCCATTTCTGGTTTGTGTTAGACTATCCTGCCTTCTTCATGGGAAGAGAGCAGCATCTATGCTTTCTGCTGTCAGGTGAATGTGCCAGGAGTATGAATCCCAGCTCCAGTTGCTTGACTGACTGGCAGATCTGCTCCTGCAATAGATCAAATATAATGGTTTTCTGAGCACTGGCTTTGAAAATGGCTTCTTGATTATTGCTTTTATCCCATACCCCACTCATTTGCCTTCTCTGAATTTATCATTCCCTGTTCAAGAAGCAATGAGTGGTGCAGTCCTTTGTGGAAATGGCCATAAATTCCTAGTCAGCCTTGGTATTTCAGGGAAACCATATTTAATGCTCCCATAAAAGTATTTTTTTCCCTCCAGCATGCCTTTGTGTTTAAATATATTTAACAATGACACTTTAGTTCTGGACAGTGGCATTTCAGTGGCAGTGGTAGGTTATTGGGAAATGGTGAGGTGTTTGATCTGGCCTTGCTTGGCTCAATTTACATATTGAAGCCCTTTACACCTGATCAGAAGATTCTGTATATCCTTACCTCCTCTTTGCAGATGGGAACCAAGATGCAAGGGTGCTGTAGCTCAGGTTGCACTAGATAATTAGGGATCTACCTTCTACACAGGTGCTTCTTCACACCTCTTCTCAGTGCCGTCGGTCTAGGTGGGAATTGTGTACAGATGCCTTGGAGGATGTGGGGTTGGGCAATTTATTTCAGACTTAATGTGGAACAACCTTAGGGAGGATCCTTGACTCCAGGTCAAGTGGCTGAAAGTGTTGAAGTGGCCTTTCTCCCTGGTGCAATAAAAGCAGAGTATATGATCTCATGCCTCAAAAGGACTTCATACTTTTTCATCTGAGAAGACAGGTATAAGAAGAAAGAAGTGCACTAAACCCTACTGTAAGGAAATGCTTCTGAGCTGTGCTGGACCTGGGCAAGGGATGAACAACCTCACAGTTCTGTCAGGACAGACTCTCCATGGCATGTTGCCTCTCCCTTGATAGCATTACTCTCATCCCTAGGTCAGGTGGCAGCAGGCCAAAGACAAAGCACATATTGGCTGTAGAGAAATCACAGTCTTCCAGCTTTGGCCCATCCACTTCTGCTTCCTCTATGACTTAGAAGCCTCTGGATTTTAGAGAATTAAGTCTTGATAAGCTGAGGAGAAGGAGGAAGCAACAAGACAAGATGCTCAGCATCCTTGTCTGACTATCTTGTGTGAGGACAAATCTGAGATCATCTCTTCCTGCTCTATTTTACCATCCGTGTCAGAGGGGGCCAATGGAGGCACTGTTAAGCTGCAGAAGATGTTGAAAGTTGGGGGTTTATTTTGCCACAAGTAAGGCAGCTGTCTAAATAAATAGACATCTTATGATTCCCAGAAGTCATTATGCTGATAGAGACATGGACTTGATTGTAGTCACTGATCTTGTGTTTTTATTAACAGATACAAAATGACCAGTGCAAAGAAATGGAATCCACGGCAGACAAATGGGTGAAGCTCACAGACAATGGAGAATGGGGCTCTCATTCTGTAAGTGTATGAAAAAATCCTTCATGAGGTTTTTTCCATTTATTTCCTTAAATTTCCTCTGTCCAGACACCAAACACGAGCCAGCTCTTGTGAATGCATTTGAAGAAGCAGAGCTTTCCTAGCACTGAGGGGAAAAGTCATGGAGATCCCTAAAGGACTAATCCCAAAGGATATGATATAGATGCAAGACTGTATTGATTTCCCTGGGCTTTGAATCAAGTGTTTTGTTAAGTGTTTTGAGGTTAAATAGATTTATGGAAATCTGCATGCCACAATCACTTTGCATGGTTGTAATTGAAATCTTGTACAACAGCTGTTTGCTCATGAGAGCACAAGATTTCTCTCTGTTTTGGCAGAGCAGTGGGAGTGGGGTGTGTGTGTGGAGACAAGCAGGATGGGCATTTTATTCTCAAGTGTTTGCAGAAGAGCTGGACTGCACCCAACTCCTGCTCCCAGGGGGCTTGTGTGAAAAACCAGCTGGCAGCACCAGGGTGGCTCCTGCAGCACAAATATGAGCCTGTCCATGTTGGGGGTAGGAGCCCTTTGGCTGGCCCCTGACCCAGCTGGCTGTGAATGGATCATGGGCAGACCAGCTCATCAGCTGAGGCCTGGCTTCCTCTATACACCATCATGCCCTTGTCCCCAAAGCCACATCAGCAAAGGTCCAGCACAGGGGACATTATGCCAGAAGAAAAATACTTTTGTTGTCTGCTCATCCTCCTGGTGGAGAAACTGTATTCCTGAGCCAGCTCTGGTTGGAGTGCCTGTTAGCTCAGGTGCAGGACCAGTGCAATTTACACTGGAAGGCTGGAAAGCTGGCTGAGGAGGGATGAGTGGCATGAGCTGAGAGGTAGATCCAAGGCCAGGGCATTGACTTGGGTGAGCTGTGGGATGTAGACAGTCTGCATGGGAGATGGTGACATCTGAGATCATCATTGGCGGGGGTGCAAGTTTTCTCACTGTCAATGCAAGTTGTTGGGATGGCTGGCTTAAACGTGGACATGATCTAGGTGAGATGATGATTCTGGCTGTCCTGAAGGGCTTTTTCTGCACTGCAAATCCTGTCAAGGTGTCTTCTGTGAGCACAATTTTCCAGTTGCTGCAGTCTCTGCTCTGAGCGTGTGAGTCCTGCTGCACTGAAGCTGCTGTTGGGTACCTCACCTCAATCAGCCTGATGCCTGTTTCAATGTGGTCCCAATCCCTCTGTTACATGTGATAGCTCAGCTCTCCTCTGCCCTTATGGGTAGGAGATGTTTGGGTGTGGGAGATACAATATGATCTATTTCCACTTTGCTGAAGTTTTCAACGCATTATCTTGGGTGAATGAAAAGTGTGGTCCTGCCAGGCCTGTACAACACTGCTGTAAATCACATTATCCTGGACTCTTATGCTGGTAGAGTTTATCCCTCTTCTTGTGTGAAAATATAGCACTTTCAGGCCAGTATTTGCTGTTGGCAGTAAACATCTTGTACTGGGCTAGTAGATATGGAACAGCTTTGCAGGTCAGGCAGGGGCTTGGTGAACCTGCTGCTTTTAGTGATGACAGTGACACAGTAGTTACACAGGTGAGTTGAAGGCAGAAGGCACCAAAACTGCTGCTGAAGGAGTTTTCCTGCCTTCCTTCTTCCCCTTACCTCAGCCATGATGCCACCAACCCACCATCCTTCCACAGGAGTTGTGCAGCCACTTGCTGAGCCACGCCGGGAAAACAAGTGGGTCAGGGCAGTCAGGAACCAGGCTGTTTTCTGCATCTCATCTGCTGTTTGAGGTCAGAAGTGAGCAGGAGGGATGAGACTGCTGCTGGGGACAGACATGGTTTGTGCCTGGCTTACTGGTCATGATACTGTGCTGTTGCATGCAGGCAGAGCTTGATTTTTAAAACCTATAAACAAAATTCACTTGTGAACTGGATTTTCGAACTCTGAGTCATGTCTAGTTTCTTTATGAAAGTGTATCTCAAGGCTTTAAAAACAAACTGATTGACTATATCTGAACATAAGGCTGGAGATAAAAGCTCTTGAGTGTCAGGGGTAATTGGATAAAGGCAGGAACAGCTTTTTCCAAATTCTGCTTACAACAAGGTCAGGAACAGCTCTTGGTATTCAACTGGGGTGTTGGGAAATGTTTGTATAAAGCACATTTTGGCACTCCTCAGATATGTCTGTACAGCATCTGTCTGTTGTTTTCTCATTACCTTTTTACCCACTAAACAGCATAGGAAAAACTGCTAGATGCAAGAAATTTGAATAATGGAAGTAGGAAATAAAACAATGTCTTGGCAAGGGGATGTCTGCTAACTCACATGTGTTGTTGCAGGTAACTCTGAAATCAGGTAGCAATATATTATACTGGAGAACAACAGGGATTCTCATGGGCTCCAAAGTTGTAAAACCAGTTTTAGTGAAGAACATCACAATTGAAGGTAAGTAGAATTTGTCTTTGAGGTTTTACCTCACTCTTTCATCAAAATATTTGCCAAGTGGTATTTCTACTGCTGTGCCTGCAGCACTGAAGCGGCGTTTTTTAGCCACTTGCTCCCTGTCTCCTCCTCTGAAGAGCAGAAACAGAACAGCAAAACTTCAGTGAGGAAAGGCTGAAAAATTAGTTTATCTGGTAAATGTTGCCATCTACTGGAGAAGACTGGATTTGCAAAAGACAGAAAAAAGAATAAAGAAGTTTTCTTTATTGTAGTATAGAAAGACCATGGTTATTGGTAAGCTTCTCACCAGTGACAAATGGATATATGTCAAAACAGTGACAGTTGAATTAATATTCAAATGATTTGTTTTATCTGGAATTGCTCTTTTGGTCTTGGTCTAAGTGTAATAAAACTGGGAGTGTCATATAAGGTTCTTAGATGGGTCAGACTTTCATTGAGGTATAAAGATTAAAGACCCAAATTATGAGTCAGCACAGCCAAAGTTTCTTAACTGAGTGGTGAAACTTGAGTGTGATTTTTATGCTGTTCTATAAGCTGGTTTGCTCTCAACCATAAGCCCAGGTGGGCAGCAGTTACAGATGTGTCTCTTTCAGTGCTTTACCCAGAATTTTTCTTACAGGAGTTGCGTACACATCTGAATGCTTCGCGTGCAAGCCTGGTACCTTCAGTGACAAACCAGGTGCATCTGGCTGCCAGGTGTGCCCACGAGACACTTACTCTGAGAAAGGAGCTAAAGAGTGCACCAAGTGTAAAGAAGAAATGTATTATGCAGGTACATAAACCAGATGGGATAAGCAAAACCAGGAAGGTCTGAGTATGCGCAGTCTCCAGCTGCTTCAGATGTGAGAGTGGTTGTATCCAGCAACGACAATCTCCAGTTGATATGTAAGGGGGAAATGAATGACTTTCCAAAATATGCAGAGGCACACAGATGCATAATGGGCCACAGTCAAATGCTGTTATTGTCATCAGTGTTAACATGAAGGGATGGAGACCTTTATGACCTGGAAGGGGAATAGTTCTTCTGAAGGATAGAACAGTCGTGCTGTGCCCTCTCGTGGTAATTTGTGTTACAGGTTGGTGATGACACGAATTTGCTTCATCACAACCTTCAGCCTTAACACGTTTTGAGGAATGTCCTTTCCAACTGCTCTCTCCTGGTTTGCACCTGCCTCCTGTGTGGTTGGAAAATGTGGTGATGCAAACCCTAGTCCCAAAGTCCTTTGTTATTTCCAGCTATGGTTTGGTGGTGATCTTCAAATGACATGGTCTTAATCTATTCTTCACAGTCAAAAGGTCTTCAGATTTCTTTCTTGTAGTAGTTTTAGAAAGTTCTTGAAGAATCAGTTCCTGACCATAGCACCTGCTATCACTGATGGTTACAAATTCTTGGGGGCCTGTGCCTGTGCTCACAGTGGGAATGGAAATATTGCAAATTTATTTGGCAAGAGAAAAAATTGGGCCAGAGTTGTAAGGAAGTTTCTGCAGGATTAGAGTGGTTTTGTTCCTTATCAAGTGAGGAAATATTTCCATGCCTGGTAAACTGTATAAATTTCTTTTTGAAGGGGTGAGAGTTTGAGGGAATCATAGAATGGTTTGGGTTGAAAGGACTTTAAAGATCATCTCATTTTAACCCTTGTGCCATGGGCAGAGAATTTTCCACTAGACCAATTTGCTCAAAGCCACATGCTATCAGGCCTTGATTTTTTCCAGGGATGGAATATTCACAACTTTTATGGGTGACCTGTTCCAGTGTCTCACCATCCTCAGAGTAAAAAATTTCTCCTGATAATTATGTATCCTGTATACACTGAATCAGTGAGTTTCAGTGTGACAGTATAAGCACAGCTTGTATTTTCCCTGTTCCCCTGCTTCATTTCAGGGTGAGGTTCATGCAGACTCCATTAAGAGCTTGATTTTTCATTTTCATTGTATAATTCTCTGCTGACTCATCTTAACCTCCAGATTTCAAGCTTGTTATATTTGTTTCCAGGGACCACTTGATAGTTTAATATCCTGTTTCTCACCTTTTCTTTTAGAGGAGGGATCCAGTGCATGCACAGAGCGACCTCCATGCACAAGCAAAGACTTTTTCCAGATCCATACCCCATGTGATAAGGAGGGAAAAGTAAGTAGAAGGCATGATACTATTTTTCAGCTCACTGACCTTATTGCTATCTCTGCATTTGAAAACAAGGTAGCTCTTTTTAGGAATCCATTTCCCAATTTCCCTGTTTTGCTTCCAGTATTGAATCTGAGGCTTTGAGCTTGTCCTTTGCCTGCCCTTCGTCCCTCTGTAAGAATCTGCCAGATATGGGTCTGCTTAAGGGATGTGTTTTGGTGGCATGATAAGCTCTTTGCACTTGGGATGGGTCTGATGGGATCACTGGGGCTACTTCCATGCTGCTGGAACACAGGGTGAGGTACTGTCCCAGCAGAAAACAATCTCTTTAGTTGTTAATAATCTTTCTGGCATACTTTAAGCTTGTATAACTGTCCCAGCAGCACACAGACATAATTCAGGTGATACCATGGCCCAGGAGCATTGAATATGACCATCTCTATTTCAAGTGGAAGAGAGTTTGGCTGCATAGGTGTGATGTGTGTCATGTCCCTTGATTTTAGCATCAAAGAAGAGCCTGTGCTCAGGTCAAATGATGGTATATACACCACCTGGAGTGTTCATGAACAGCAGCTTAGCTGCTGGTAACGTGCTTGTCCCATGGCATGTCTCAAATCACCTGGATTCTCAGGACATTTTTTCACCCAGACACCTTAGATCCACTTGGTCTCTCATAGAGGGACCTGCTGGTGGAGCAGTCTGGCTTTGTCCTAGCAGTCAAGTGGGATTTTTGGAGGAATTTGGAGAAGAAACTCCTGTTTGCTGCTATAGGAGGCCCATAGAGTTGTGGACACATGGTCAGGCCTGTTTTGTCTCTTTCCTTTCCGATCTCTCTTAGATCACATCTCTCAGATGAAATTGCAAATAGTCAAATTCCCTAACATCTCTATGTTGCTGGCCTGATATTTGCTGGCAGGGTGGAGTATTGTGGAGTCTCCTGATCAGCGAGTTCCAAAATACAGCTGAGAGCTCGTATGCTTTGATAACAAAGCATCAGTGAGTTTAGCCTCAGAACTGCCAGGCTCTGCAACCTGGTCTTGACTCACTGATTTCTGTTCTGTTAACTGTCTCTAATGACTCAAGAAATTAGCAGCAGTGTTCATGGCTACACCCCCAGGTATAATTTTAATTGCAGCCTCCTGCAGGTTGTTCTGTCATGGCTCTGTGTGGTCCAAGTCTCCCTGACATTGAACAAGTTTGTATTATTTGACCCTTTCCTGCCTTTTCACCAGCCTGCCCCTTTACTGATGGATATCATTAAAATCCAAAGTGGGTTTTTCTGCAGACACCCTTCACAGTCCAGTTGCAATGACAGCAGCAGGTGTCACAGGCACACAGACACTGCCTGAGTTTTCAGGACTGGTTTCAATGCTCTGCACCTCTGGAAATCAGTCCAGGTTTGCTGTACTCCCCAGCCATCTCTCCTTGTGATGCAGCTCAATGAGAGGGGCTTGACTCTGCAGGCCGTCCTCAGGAGAACAGTGGCTGTAAAGGACCAGCCTATTGATCCATGGTTGCTAAAATAAGCCAGGTTTTCACTGAACAATAGGTTGTTGTCTCCCTTCTGCTGTCCCACTCGTGTAGAAGGGGCTTCTGGAGATTTAGGCACTTGACTCTTGACTTTTCATCTACCTGCTGATTTAAAAATCCCAGGCTGAGTGCTTCAGCCCCAGGCTCAGAACCCCTCACCACATGGCCACAGGCACCCTCTGACCCTCTTTTCCCTGCTCAGGTGCAGTAGGATTCCTGTGGTATGCAGAGTGTCTGGGCTCTGGGCAACCACACCGGTGCTTTGCCAGCTCCTGAGCCTTTTTATTTTTAATGCTGTACACTCTGATGCTGCTGAAGCATTTCTGGGGTGATTCTCCAGAAAATCCTCCAGGTGTTCAGGGGCAGCAAGGACAGGCTGATCCATAGGAAGAGGTGGCACTCTGGCAGCAGGGGCAGTCTCTCAGTGCTTGAGCAAAGCAGGCCAAGCAGACCCTGTGCTGGTGAACACTTTCAACCAAGGTGACCAGACAAGGGCATGGAGATAAGGCACAGCCAGTGTTGAGCAGGGACATTGTGCCATGGGTCAGTCAGGGTGTGGGTCAGCCAGGGAACGTGACAGAGCACAGGCAGGGATGGAGAGTGAGCCTCAGCTCAACTGGAGCTCCCAGGAGCCAGGGCCCGAGCCTGAACTGAGTCTTCTTCCAGCTCATTTTTTGAAACAGCTTCAAGAAGGATCAATACTTCTTCAAGTGCTCTGTGTTACCAGAGGGCTAGCCCTGAGTGCAAGCAGCTCAATGCCCAGGGTGACAGGGGTCTGGATCAAATTCAGAAGGTGAAATCTCCCTTACCTGAGCCTCTGGCCTCAAAGCTCCCTGATTGCTGTGTCCAAAGGGTGGAAGTACCTAGAGTGGGAGGACAGGTTAAACTCTTGCCAGTTGGGTTTCTCAGCTGTGGAGCTCAGCTAAGTTTCATCTTGAGATATAAAACCCTTTCAGAGAGAGACATAAAATCAGATGAAATTTGAAACACAACTTTGTGGCTGATGCATCTCACCTAATCCTTCTCCTGAAGACAGAAACTTTTGTCCTCAAAGGGGGGTGATGATGAGGAGGTGATACTGTTGTATGTGGTAACACTGTGGACTGAGTCATTTTAGCATTCATAAACTGCTCCTTATGTGATGATGAGGGATTGGAGGGGCTTGGGGAAAGCTCCTGCATGGTTTGGACATTTTCTCAGTAGGTGAAAAATGACAGGGCAGAAATTGGGGAATTTTCAAAAAACAGGCCAGTATGAATTAAAAATGCAGGGCTTGTGGTTCTCTCTGCTAACAGATGCCTTCCCAATAAAGGGCTTTTATACAGCAGAAGTTGTATTTCGTGTTACTATGGTTAAAATGTAGAGATTGCATATCCAGTTAGAATTATTGATCTGATGTTCCTCAGAATTGCTTGCATGGGGAAATTTACTAATTAAATAGGAATTAAATTTACTAATTAAATAGGAAATCTACTAATTAAATAGGAAATTTACTAATTAAATGGTAATTGTTTTAAGCTTCACATTTCTGTCTTGTTTCTAAAGTCTGATATCTTGGAATCTCCTGTGAACCCAGTAATTTCTGTTGCTCTTACCTGCACTTCCCTTTATTGTCCTGCATATGCAAGGCCAGGTTTTGGCCTCAAATGATGGGAATACCCTAATTTAGTTTACAAGGGGGACCTTCATTGCATCTAGTCCTAAAACTTCATAGCACACCGTGTGAGCTCAGTGTCTCCTCTTTCCAGACTCAGATCATGTACAAGTGGATTGAACCCAAGATCTGCAGAGAGGATCTCCCTGATGCTTTGACCCTACCTCCTTCTGGAGAGAGGCAGGACTGTCCACCCTGCAATCCTGGCTTTTACAACAATGCCTCATCTTCCTGTACTCCCTGCCCACCAGGCACATTTTCAGATGGGACACAGGGTAGGAGTCTGCAATAAAATTTCATATGTCTCCAAAAGCAGTAATCTGCTTGCATGTGATTTAGTTTAGTGACACATCATCATAGGCCAGTGTTCATATAACTGTGTTCATATAACATCAGTGTTAAATAATATTGGAGAGCAGGATGTGGATATCTGTTTTCTTNTGCAGAGAGGATCTCCCCGATGCTTTGACCCTACCTCCTTCTGGAGAGAGGCAGGACTGTCCACCCTGCAATCCTGGCTTTTACAACAATGCCTCATCTTCCTGTACTCCCTGCCCACCAGGCACATTTTCAGATGGGACACAGGGTAGGAGTCTGCAATAAAATTTCATATGTCTCCAAAAGCAGTAATCTGCTTGCATGTGATTTAGTTTAGTGACACATCATCATAGGCCAGTGTTCATATAACTGTGTTCATATAACATCAGTGTTAAATAATATTGGAGAGCAGGATGTGGATATCTGTTTTCTTTCCTGAGTCCTTTCTTATCAGGGATTGCTGCTCTAGGTTGACCTGATCTGGATGCATTTCTTGGCTGATATAAACATCCTGGGAGTTATTTTAAAGGATTCTGAGAAGGGAATCAGAACTTTTACAGTCAGCAATTCCTCCTCAACCATTTTCCTGTTTGTGCCAAATTTTCTCCTGCAAAAACTTCATTTTAAGGCCAGTCAGGTGAATACCCTGACAACATTGTGTAGCCTAAACTCTTGCTTGTTGATTCTGAGATGCATTGGCTCAATGGTCCCCTACAGCATTTTGTGGGAACTCTTGTTTATCAAACCTTCATCTTTATCTGTTAAAAAAGTAAGTGTGACTTGGGGGAACCAGTTGCAGATTACTTACCACAAGGTTATGATCTACAGTTTATAAAATGTTAGTCTCACTTCCACTCTCCCCGTCCTGATAAGTCTTTGACTGTTTAACTACAAATAAATAAATAATTTTCTTTGCTTATTATTTGCATCAGAGAGTAAAAAAGCAATATTTATGTTCTTCAAAGCATTGTTTGACATGTGCCTTGGCTGTGTGGTATTCTTTTCTGCCCTCTCACCCTTAGAGTGCAAAGCCTGTCCTGCTGGGACTGAACCAGCTCTTGGGTTTGAATACAAGTGGTGGAACATCCTGCCAGGAAACATGAAGACATCTTGCTTTAACGTTGGCAACTCGAAGTGTGATGGGATGAATGGTGAGCCAAACTCCCTGTGTTGTGTTCCTGTCTCCTGCATGGATCCCTGTTGTAATGGAGCACCCATCAAAATGAGTGTGCTCTTGGCTGCATGACTCACAGCACATTTTCCTCCCTATCCTTTAGTTGCACCAGGCCTGAAATTTCCTGTGGGAAGCAATGTCACAGTATCACAAAGAAATAAAAAAAATCTCTTGTACACCAGAAGAGGGCAGGAGCTGCAGGCTGTGTGAAGGCCCCTCAGCAACTGGGCTTTATCCCACCACTGGCTTTAATGGTCTTCAGATGCATTCATATCCCCATTGAAAGAAGCAATGTTTTGTCTTCTCCCTAATTGATCTAATTTTCTGTTTTGTGATAACTATGCCAATCAAGGTCAAACATAATTCTTTTGAAAAACTTAATTACAGTCTGTGATTTCATTCATTTAGCACTCAGAGCTTTCTCTCTGCACATGTGCTAAAATTGCAGCAGAGAGCAGTCACAGCTCACTGGTGAAAATGATCCTGTTTGGGACTTCTCCAGCCTTCTCTGACAGATTTTCCTCAGTCTGATCCACCCTGTCAGACTGATGTAGCTCAAGCTTTGAATTATGCGTGTTGAGCAGAGGGGAACTGAAGTATGTGCTTAACATTTAACACACAGATTCACTGATTCATCTGTTTTAAGGCTGAAAGATATCAGATGGGTCATCCCCCTTGAGGTGCACAGCACAAGTCAGGGAATATCAATTGCTTTGCTGATTTGAAGGGTGACAATTGCCTCTAAAATCAGCAGTTCATACAATTTCTAAAATTCTTCATTCAACAGCATCGTTATATTCTGTAGTTTATATCAGGCATCTTTAAAATACACTGAAATACTGAATTGTTTAAAAATTATAGTAGCATAGATTTCTTTTGCCACCCATTTATTGATTTTTCTTCTTTTTCTCTCCTGTGAAGGTTGGGAGGTGGCTGGTGATCACATCCAGAGTGGGGCAGGAGGCTCTGACAATGACTATCTTATCTTGAGCCTGTACATCTCAGGATTTAGGTAAGGAATAAGATATTTTTTATCTTTTTATTTCTGTCTCTTATACCTCTTTCACACTATCCCAGGGATAATCTGAGTCTTCCTTTCTGAAGTGGAATAATGTAGTGAATAAGAGACAAGAGGAATCTTGAATTTTATTCCCATGTCCCCAGTTTATCCATTGAGGAAAGCAAGCAGGTGAGACCTTGAGTTTTAGCAGTATTTGCTTCAGTCCAAGATACAGCCAGATGGATGTCTGGAAACTGAGAAAAGATGTTGCTATCGCTCTGTTTCTAAATTATTCCACAATAATGAGCTAAACCTGCCACGGGGTGGATACTGGAGCCTGCCCTAAAAGCGTTTTAGTAAAACCCAAGTTACTTTGCCCTGTGACTCCAGGCAGCCTCCACAGTCTATGCTTCCCTTGGGGCCAACAGGGAGATGCAGATACTGTAGGAGAATGGGAATCCCACCACTCTTGAACCCTCAGACAGGCTGAAATACCTGCTTGAGGTGCTTGTGTCTCTGTCAAAAGAGTGAGCTTAGACTCTTAGCTCAGACCAGGTGCTGTATGTTGAGACCAGTAAGGTGTGGAAGATAAACCTCACCCTCCATTTGCTGTTTTTCAGCTGAGGTTGATGCAATTTCATTGGTGTAAATCACTTGAAGTATGTAATATGTTTTAATAATAAGGTTCCCTTCCAATATGGTCAAATTTGGGTGTTCATTATAAGGAGGGAACTGTACTAAAGAACTTAGACACTTAAAAACTGACCCTGCTGCACCTGATACTCAGTGCAGAGGCTTCTGTCGCCCTGCAAGCACAGGTTTTCTGTGACAGGACTTTGATGGCTTCACTTTACAAAAAG
>VZUA01072371.1:0-10357 GCA_013401035.1 Horornis vulcanius
AAAAAAAAAAATCCTCCACAAAGGAAGAATTCTAGAAGAGGCATAGAGGAGAGCCAGGCCTAGAAAGTTCGCAGAGAGAAGCAATTTGAAGTTGGCTTTCCCAGCTGCAGAACAAGGATGATCTCATGCCAACGTCTGCACCGGGATCCATGGATGAGTCATTTCAAATTCACCCTAGCAGGAAGCCACGCTCCTCCGCTCCACACAGCCTGTCCGGGGCTCTCAGAACCCCTCACACCAACCAGCACTCGCTCTTTCACCTTCCACCAGCACAACCCCACAGCTCTGCCGGGACACACCGTTATGTCAGCAAACTGCATCTGCTGGAAAATAAACCTGAGGTGTGCTCAGCTGACAACAAAGCCAGGCCGTGCCGGAGCCAGGCGTGTGTGGGAGCTCGGGCTGGGAGGGAGCCGGCGGTTCCCAGCGGGAAGCAGCACCTTGGTGCTGCGCTGACTCCAGGCATTCTGTGAGCGCCAGCTGCTCGGCAGTGTCCCCGCCACAGTAACCCGAGCAGACACCCCACCTACAGCCACGGCTCCCACCGCTATAAAAAGGCGATTCCCTCACTTCCAGCGGCTCTGCGGGAAGGGTTTAGGAGCTGGGTGGGCCAGCAGCCCCTACAGGTGCTCTGGCATGAGAGGGTTGTCAGCCAAAGCTGCTCCGCTCCACCTGGGTGTACAGAACTGCCCCAAGGAAGAGTTGTTTTGGGGTCTGCATTGTCTTTAATGGCTCCATTTGGGGATAAGACCTCCAGTTCTCTGGAGTAACCCACAATGATAAATCATGCAACATGGACATGTCCCACGAACCCCCTTGAAGAGTCCAGCCATGGGCTTCCCCTCCCTTGTCTTCATGTTCAGACCCGTGAGGCTGCCCTTGTTTTGAACCTTCCTAACAATCTGAGAAATCTGCCACTGCAACTTAAGCCCTGCTAGTAAATACACAAGAGGCAGCCCAAAACCAATGCGAAAATCAGGTTGGACTGCTTTTTCAAAGCATCCCGTTTATAAATGCTGTAAAGCTTCTGACAATACTTTGGGGGTGTTTGTTCTTTTGTTTTCTATTTTCTTAATAGACTATACTCCCATGATTTCTCACATATTCTACAGCTTCAGACAAGCTGTGCTGCACTTGTGGAAAGTTAGTATTCCAAACTGGTCCTTTGTTGCAGGCTTTTTTCCCCTGTAGTCAGGTCTAACCACAGAGGCCTCAACTGTGCAGTCATACTGGAACAGCCCTCGGTAAAAGAACAAACGCAGCGTCCTTGTTTTTCTCACCATCAGTGGCTCCGAGGCACAGATCAGGTTTAGGAAAGGTGCTCTCATCACATCTGCACTTCCTGATCTGTCCCCTTCAACCCTTAATTAAGACTTAACTCTGCAAACAGTTGCCTACATTAGCCAGTTCGTATCGCCACATCTTCAACATTCCTTCTTCCCTGTTTCTTTTCTTCCCACTGTCCTACAATCACAACCATGGACAATCCAGGTATTCTGAAACTCCCACCACTGGGGAATGACAGCATTAAGGAGGCCCTGGGTTCAGGGGATGCTGCCAGTGGTCCTGGTCCGTATTCAGTGAGAATCTGACACAGCACCGAGTGTGTGCTGATCCCAACGTCCCTGTCTCCAAACTTCTGGCCAAAGCAGTTCTGTTTTGTGCAGGAGAGCCTGTGTTTCCAGCCTGGGCAAACAGGTTCTGGATGACTTCAGGAGAAGCTCAGATGTGCCTCGGGACACTGTGGTAATGGGAAGGAATGGAATCAAGCTCTGGAAAACTCTAATCTTAACCCTACATTAGAGAAATTCAGAGATTCCCTCCAAATGCTTTAATTCCACAGCACAGCCAGCACAACAAAAAGTAGCCATTTTTGGGGGGTTTATTTGCCTTCTATCACATACAGTTCTTGCCTATTACATCAACAAACCTGCTACCAAAAAGTCCAGAGCTCACATTTAACTCCAATCTACACAAAGAGAAACGACCAACAAAAGAATACCAAGTCTTAGTCCATCATCCTTCCTGGTTTAAGTATAAAAAACAGGAACCCAACTCAGGTTTCTGCATTAAAACAAACTGAAGCAAATTCCTCCTGCCCTCATCTAAGAACACTAGAAGTTTCTTAAAATTGAGTAGCTACAAGCAGAAGAGTATAGAGTAATTTTCAGCAAGTACCAGGACTGACTATCAGCAATCCCAGCTGTGATGACACACATTTAATTTACCTTGAAGAGTCAGAATCCCTCAAAAGGAGGGAGCACAAAAATGCAAATGCCTTGAGCAGCTCAGAAATTTTCACAACAGTTGTCGTTGACATTTCAGGTAACCTGAAATACCAGCAGGAACTCAAACCCAACCCAGCACGTCAGGAGGTGCTGAGGGAAGTCATCACATCCAGGCAAAGGAAGGTTTGGCCCAGCTGCAGGAGGGACAGTGGAGATATGCTCAGGAGCAGGGACAGCGCTCGCACCTCTCGGACGAGCGTTTCTGTTGTGAGGCCATCACCAGGATAAATAAAGGTGCAGCCAGCACGAGTTGTGCAACTGGAAAAAACACTTCATACCCCCAACATCCTACTGCTGGCTTCCCGTGGGAAGGGCACTGTCAGGGCTGACACTAAAATCCCATTTTAAGTGAGGTCTGAAGCCATGAGCCACTGGAATGAAAAAAGAGCCAGCAAGAGCAAAAGCACAACGTTGCACCAGGATTCCCAGTACAGCTCTACTATCTGGAGTGGATAATGGATAGCTCCTACTGCACCCCGAGTCTGCTCAAACGTTATTCCAGTCTCAAACACAGAAACCTGCAAATTCAGTCAGTGCTGATGCCGGGAAATTGCCACTGGAGTTTTCCAGACAGCTCTACTATTCAAATTAAGTTTGTCAAAATATTCTGTACTCATGTTAAATTACTTGAATAGTTGTATCAAATTCAGAATCTCCCTTGTGAGACTCCTTACATAATACATTTGTCATTCCTCAAATACTAAAATGGTCTACAGAATAAAGCCTAAAATCCTCTTCTGCTGCCATCACACTCTTGCATTTTTCTTAACCTGTACTGATGTTATTTGCCGTACAGTCAATTCAGTCTCTAAAGCACGTTATTCACACATGTAGCACCCCTGCAGCTCTTGCAGAGCAGCAGTGCAAGTATTTAAATTGCACCTGTTTTGTAAATATTATCTAGCAAGGGGAAAACAAAATTTACCAACGCTGATAAGAGATTAAACAACTTTTCTGTATGCACACAGATGGTGCACTGACTCCAGTGTCATCCTGAACTTGTAAGCTGCTGCTATAGAGAACCATGCAAACAATTATTCTGGTTGCTCAAATGACTGAGAAAACACCAATACCTGACAAAATCTTACTTGAGAGCACACCTTTCACAACTTTAAACTCAAATCCTATATATTTAGGAATAAGGGAATAGAATGATCCTGGTCTTTCACAATCAAATACAGCAATATAACCAAAACAAGTGACATAACAACCAAGGTTTGTTCACACACTTGCTCAAACCCGTATTTTATCAGAAATCGCCATGAATGACCAAAAAAAGCCAATGGTACCTATTATTCAAGTAAGACTGAAGTAACTATACTATTTATTAACAAAAATACCATTTTTGTCATAGAAAGGCAAAATTGTAACCACTGGAATTAGATTCCACATCCACTTGTTCTTTACTTCTGGCCAGACCTTCTTTCCTTCTCTGCTGCATAAACTACAAAAGTACTACACTACCTTTGCTACCAATAGAAATCAACATATCTCAAGTATTTCTAAGAAGCTCCTCACCAATGCTGTGTCTTTGAACATATTAATAGCACAACATCAGCATGAGCTGGGTTTTACTAACACTTCCCAGAGAACTACATGAGTTGGAAGGTACCCAGTGATTTACTCTCAGTGCTGACTCCAAACTTCTTACAGCCCTGCCTCAGCTGCTGCAGACATTTGCATTCTCACCCTTTTACTCACAGTTTGTGCTTAAATATATAGACTGAGCACATAGGCATTTGAGCAAGATATCATTAGCTAATGACTGAAGGAAACCATGAATAAGCTTAGTTGCATGAGCTGTCTCGGGAGAACTTCGTGTCAGTCGCATCATGTAACCCAATTACAGGCCAAGCTGCTTTTNCCTTTTACTCACAATTTGTGCTTAAATATATAGACTGAGCACATAGGCATTTGAGCAAGATATCATTAGCTAATGACTGAAGGAAACCATGAATAAGCTTAGTTGCATGAGCTGTCTCGGGAGAACTTCGTGTCAGTCGCATCATGTAACCCAATTACAGGCCAAGCTGCTTTTGATGTTCTACTTGCTGAATGCTGAGTTTTATTTCCCAACATACACATGTGTAGGCAAACTGGCCTTTTGTTCTCTCTTGTAATTATCAAGTTGTATTATACAAGTACTACATTAACATTCGCTCTAACCAATGCCATTAGAAATAAATAAACACTATTACATACTGAAGGAGAAAACTAATCCTAAGCTTTTCAGAACAGAGAACCTTCTTTACTGGAGCAAATAAGTTGGCTATCTTGCAGCTCAATCTTGTTCCAGGAACAAAAGGGAACAAAACCTGTCCTCTTTTAAACACCAGGAGGATTCCTTCTTGGGCTAAAATGCCTTGGCGCAGACATGACAACACCTGCCCTGTGTGCCCATGAGTGGAAGTTGGCACTGAAAGCACCTGATGGGCCAAACTGAACATGTCTGAAAAAGACACAACGACTGCACCGAGGAGCAGAGCACTCTTAGAGAGCAGCTTTAGTGGATGGAGTTAGAGAAAAGCCCTTTAGAGCGCTAACAGGAATATCCTCATCAAGGGTGATGAGAATGACACTTTACTCAGTTATTTCTGTTCATTGCCTCATTACCTAAGAAGCAGGTGGTCAAACTGTTGCTTTCCTGTTAGCTATGACCCAGGAATCTGAAATACATCAGAAAGCACAAGCCTCAAAAATTAGCAAAAGAATGCCTCGTTAAAAAAAAAAGGAGAACAAGCAGACAATTAAGAGTGGGCTGTGAATTTCAGTTTATAGTCATGCTTAACATTTTCATCTAAAATTTCATTTTCTACACAGCAGTTCTCTGACTTCACCTCCTTAGAGAGCAATTTTCCAACACTATAAAAGCACTTGCTACATTGCACCCCATTTATTAATTATAAGGCTTTGCCACCAGCCATAAAAAACACACTTTTGTGCTACCTGGGTGATGTCAGACAAGTCTCTTCCCCACCCCATGCCTGATTTTCCTGTCTGTAAAACCAAGAAGGAAAAATAAAAATAATCAAACAAACAGCTTCTGCAACATATTTAAGATACAGCATTTTTCTTTTTGCCTGTAATTCAGTAATGTGATCTGTGCAAACAAGCCATTTCTTCTAATTTACATTTACTTTTACTTTGGCATGAAGAGATACCACAGCTTACCTAGAGAGTGGTACTGTCTGTACACCCCAAAACATATTGGATTGTTACCTGCATTATCATGGTTCAAGTGGGAACCATTCTGGTTTTGCCACGTAGTCATGGAAAAGTTCTGCCTGTGCATACAAGTGTTAAAAATACAGTTCCCAGGTAAGAATGCTGCCACCTGGCACAAGTATTCTTCCTTTGTCCTTTAGATAAGAGGTACACAGTGCCAGGAGTTACACACAACCCTGCAACACCTTCTCTGCTTTTCCTCTTGCATTAGCTCCAGTACCATTTCTTCGTGTTCCTGCCTCTTGTTTCTGATTAGATCCACCCCTTGTTTTCAGGTTAATTGATATGTCCATACGTTAACTCCCTGCTCACTGTGTTCTGTCAGGGGAGACTCTAAAAAACTACATCAAGCAGCTGCAGGGAATCTGGGCAAAGCCAGGACACAACCCTCGAAAAATCCTGATACTGATAATTTTACCACTGCTACCTATTAAGCCTTTTCTGTGCATTTTTTTAACTAACTTATTAGCCTGACAGAATGCACATCAGCACTAGGAATGTAAAAACACTGCAGGTGAAAGAGACCTTAATTGTTACTGCTGACCAGACATTCCCCTCCCCTGAGGAGAACCACTGTGAGAGGTACAGCTTCAGAGAGGCTGTTCTGACCTCTCAATGCAATTTCTAATTTGGTCTACCAAGGATTTTTCAGTCAACTTGACCATGAGAAGTCAGTGCTCAAAAATAAGCCCACTGCTAAAGAGATGCAAGTTGAGTGACTTCAGACGTATACGGGGAAGCAGAGAGAAAAGAGATGCAACAGCCATGAAGGGAGAGGATGGAAACTTAGGTGTAGTCAGTTGTTCCCCAACGAAGCATCAGCAGCAGGGTGAGATGGCTGCTTCTTCCTTTGTTTAGGCCTGTGCAGTCATTGCTGCAGCCAATACTTAGCATAAATCACTTTTATGGCTGCTCCCTGACTCGTGCCTGGCTGCTGCAGCTTTTATCTCAAACCCAAGGCAGCAGTGAGCTATTGATCACTTCAATATCCGTTAGTGAAGCTCAGCACAGTCAATTCCTTTGGTTTATTTTTAGCTGCATTATTTCCCAGGGGGTTTACTGCATGTGGGAACAACACATAGAAGGGGCATCAATAAATACCTATACAAACCTTCTTTTGCTTTCTTCTTTAAATGCAATCTATTTTTATCGACACTTTGGGGAACACCAAGTTAACAATTTAATGTCCTAAGACAATCCTGCAGGAAGTATGCAGAGGTGTGATACCCTAAGTTAGCACAGAAAATAAGTACAACAAATAAGCATAGGAAATGAGTAATTTCTATCAAAAAAAAAAAAAGGGGAAAGTAACACTGCTAGTAAACACTTTTTTTTTAACTANAGGAAATGAGTAATTTCTATCAAAAAAAAAAAAAGGGGAAAGTAACACTGCTAGTAAACACTTTTTTTTTAACTAGATGTATATACATCTTCACAGTATTGATTGTACCTTACTCCTTAAATGTCTTACTGTTAACTAATCAGATCCTTGAAAGAAAATCCTTAGTCTACCAAGAAGCTTCATCAATAAATATTTTTCTGTCATTTGCAAAGTCATTCCCTATTCCTCACTGGAACAACATGAGATTTTTTTCTCCTGAAGGGCTCCCCAATCCATCCTTATGCTGCAGTGATTTCTTACATGTAACAGAAACAAACATGCAGAAGAACACCCATCCTTCATGTGGGTAAAAATAAAAAAGGCCAGACTGAATGAGGAAATAACAGAGAGCCATCTGAATTCACAAATGCACCTAAAATGCAGGGTTAAATGCAAAATCAAGGTCTGGTTTCGTTGCTTTAAAATGGCTTTGCCATGGGTTAAAATTTCAGAAGAGCCACTTCAACTTTTACCTGATTATGTATCTGGCACAGATTACTGCAGTCAGCATGGCTACACTGATGTTAAGCCTAGGGTAAGTGAGAAGACCAAGATCAAGCACATGGGAACAACAGGACTTTATTATGACACTGGCTCAGCTATACTCTTACATAGCTAGAAAAGCTCAGTTAGCCCTAGATCTGTGCTCCAGTCATTGCCCACTTACAGTGTAATACCTCATTTCAATGCCTAATCTCTTCAGAAAGGGAACAAGCACCCTCAGACAGAATATTGGTGGATAAAGTGCAAGACCACCTCAAGGGTAGTAAAAAATTGCTAACTTCACTGTCACATTTCGGTGAAAGCAATGCAGTGATGGAGTCAGCACAAGTTTGATCGTTGTATTATCATCCTTGAAAAGGTGCATTTAGCCTGACATATGCAGTCAGCTTTTGTGATTCTCAGATCACTTCTACAAGCCCCAAGTTCTCATTTGAGCTAGGCTGAAAATGAAGGAAATCAGAAAGCTCTCCTCATCAAATCTTTTTTTGCTTTCATCTGTGGTTATGTCCTTCCTACCTGTTTAGGTATTAACAGAAGTCTGTTAATAAAAAAATCCTTGCTGGATTTGAAATTCAATGTCAGTGACTTCCTTGGCATTACCTAGCTAAGAGAGTATTTCAGAAAAGACATTTTTCTTGGACTTGATTCTAAGATTTTTTTGCTAACTAGTGACTGTCCTTGTGAAATACACTGGTACTCAAACTGATGATTTCAGCAGCTGTCCACAAATACCAGCAGACACATTTAACTCAAAGCTCTGATAAATGGCTCTGTGAGAGCAGTTACACACAACTTCTATCACCTAAACTAGACGACCTTTTTTAGCTAGCAATTCCCAAAAATCAACAGTTCATCTCTAGAGGCATTTCTCTGTCTCCCAGTGATCAAATCCAAAACACACATTCCTGCTTACAACCAGGAGTAACAGATTTTCCTGCTTGGAAAACAGTGTATCCTACAAAAGCTATTCAAAAGCAGCTTTTTGTACCTGTGACAGCCCTTGCAGTTGGCAGAAGAGGCACAGAGACATTTTTCATCACCAGAGATCTCACACGAGATAGGGGTGAAAATTTGTTTTGTTTCAGGCACCCACTCAAGCAGAGGGCTGATCCTCAGACAGCTTCCAACTCTCTTCACACAATTACTGAAAGCAGCTTGAATCTGACTGCTCTGTTAAATGGGTTAGTCTCAAGTGGTATTCCTGGAACAAAAGCCTTTGAGTAAACAAGCACACTTTTCTTCTCAAGAACGTTCTATGGTTATAAAAACCACATTATTTTTAATTTTACTACCATAACAGCCAGTGTCAGCAGGTGCCTCCAAAAAGGAGAGAAACACTTTTCCTATGCTAATCTCAATATTCTCAAATATTCTCAAAAATATTATCAAATTACATTTTTCTAAGACCTCTGTGCATTATTACTAGCATTTATTTACAGAGCAAACGAACTAGCACTTAAAGAGCTGCAAAGGGGGTTAATTTGTGACAGAGAAGTACGTCCCTTCCTTTTCAAGGCCAGCTGCTCTCACACCGAGCTTTCAGTCACGGTCTGCATTCGCAAACCGGGCAATTACTATTTTAAGAAACTGTAAGTTCATAAAATAATTAACACTTCTTGAGCGCTTCGCTCCTCACGCTGTACGTAGGGAAAGGGGAGAAAAACTTCCAACAGAGGTCCGGGGCAGCCGCATCCCGCAGCCAGCGGCCCCTTCCTCGCTGCTGCCCGGACCCGCAGCCCCGAACCCCCTGTCCCCTGGTTCCCGAGGGCTCCCGCAGCCCCGGCTCCGCTGTCCCCCGGCACCGTGCCCGGGTTCCCCAGGGCTCCCGCAGCCCCGACCCTGCTGTCCCCCGGTTCCCCAAAGCTCCCGCAGCCCCGGCCCCGCTGTCCCTCGGTTCCCCGGGGCTCCCGCAGCCCCGGCCCCGCTGTCCCACGGCTCCGTGCCCGGGTTCCCCAGGGCTCCCCCGGCCCCGTCCCCGCCCCGCTGCAGCCGCTGCTCCCCGGCGCGGCCCCTCCCCGGCGGCCGCCGGCCCCGGGCTCCAGTCCAGCCCCGGGAGCTCCGTGCCCGGGACATGCCCGAGCCCCCGGCCGGGAGGGTCCCCTCGGGAACGCGGGGGAGCCGGGCAGCCCGGCGTGCCCGGGGTTAAGCGATGCTCCGCGCAGAGAGGCGCGCCGAGACCCCGGGGAATCGCTTTCCCACCAGGCAAATCCTACTTGGCTCAAGTTTCCAGCACTTTCTGCCCACAGCCGCCGCGCTGTCGGGTCAGAGAGCTGTGTTCCCCCGAGGAAAGGGCTATATTCGCCAAAAGCAGGAGACCCTGACCCCAAAGAGCCATTCCTCGGGGCCCCGGCAGAACCCCGGCCGCTCTCCCCTCCGCGCCGCTCCTTCCATGGACATATTTGGAGTGAGATGCGGCTTTCCCCCGAGCGTGCTTCGGAACAAAACCGGAGCGGCAGCTGCCGGCAGAGTTTGGGACCAGGGAAAAGAAAACGGGGAAAGAAAAAAGAAGTCGGAGTCCGAGCCAGATCTCTCCTTTTTTAAAGGCATCCAACATTCGGGCAGTTCACAGCTGAAAAATAAATCAGGTTCGCCTCTCCTCTGGCAGGCCGGGCGGACTTAACCAACTTTAAATAAACATTACAGGGCCGAGGTATCAAATGGTTGAACGCACAAAAAAGGGACTGCAGTGCGTCAGAGACAAAAGGCAGCTCCTGCCCTCACCGCATCGCCACGCGCGGGGGGAGCGCGGCCCCCCGACCCCCCTCGCCCCGCCGGGACACCCGGCCCGGGCTCCGCCGCCCGCCCTACCTGCGGCGCTGCCCGCAGGCGCGGGTCGCTCCAGGTCGTGGTGCGGCTGTTGTGATCCACGAAGAAGGGCCAGCCGGTCTGCGGGTCGATCTTGATCTCCCAGCCGGGGGGCAGCGGCTCGGCGCTGCCCTCCATCTGCGGCGGCGGCGGG
>VZUA01072371.1:10429-30493 GCA_013401035.1 Horornis vulcanius
GGCGGCGGGGGAGGGACGAGGGGCGGGACGCGGAGGAGGAGGAGGGCGGGGGACGGCGGAGGAGCCGCCGGCTGGAAACTTCTGGCTGTGTCCAGCGCGGCCGGGCAGACCCCCGGGCTACCGGGAAGGGCTCGCTGGGAACGCCCCGGGAGCCGCAGGCTCGGCGTAAGGACGGCTCCGTGTGCGGGGAGGGCAGGGCTGCCCGCCACGGGTGAATGTCCCAGCCGGAGCTGCCCTCCCGCTCCGGCCGGTCCCTGCCGCGCCCCCCAGCCCGTCCTTGGGGAGCCCGCAGCCCTCCGGCACTCGGGCAGGGCAGCCCCGACCCACGGCCCCGTGCGGGGAGAGAAGGATCAAAGCTCCTCCCCAAAGCGCCCTGCCCTGTGACTGATAATTCCAGGTTATTATGGTCGATAAACAACAAAAATAATGCTTCTCAAGTGAGGGTGTGGACAGGCGTTGTTCTTCAGATTCAACTGGCTTGAACTTTCTCAGCGCTTTGCAAGCGCTTGTCGCAGTCCTCAATTTCACTTAGAAATGCACCTGAAGGCAAAGAGTGTGTTTGTGAGGTTTAAAAGAGTGGCTTTCTCATGGGTGCTCTTTCAGCACGCCAGGCACTCAGTGCGTTTGGTTTGAGGTAACTGTGCTTCACCATTACACCACTTGTAGTCATCTGACAGTCACAGGAGCAGCCACAGATGCCTGTTGATAGTTACTCTAAGTAGAAGAGTGAATGCACAGTGTCCCTCAAACGCGCAAGTTACCTTCTGCAGAACTATTTGTTTAGAGGAATTCAAAGCATGAATCCCTCGGAGGTAGATGCTTATGACTGAAGTACCTCTTATTTCAAAAAGACTCCTGCCTCTTCACACCCCTGAGCACAGCCAGGATCTCCTCCTGCTGGAGGCAGGATCAAAGATCTCCTGACACTGCTTGACACTGATGGTCGGTCATTCATCTTTTGACAGGGGGTTTTATTTATCACACTGACAAACCAAATAATTGTTAACACTTGCTCTTCATTCCTGCAGCTCTTCCATCCTGCGTGTTCCTTGCTGTCAGAACCACACTACTCCATCACAGACCCATTTTTCTTTCCCCACTGTTGTGTGCCTTTGACTCCTAAGTATTATAAATGGATCTTTTTTTTTTTTTTTCCAGAGCATTTATTTGCAGAGGTCTGTATTGCCATCACCTTTTCTGACTCACCTATTTATTAAGCAACAAATCCCAAACTTTGTTCATCTCACAGTCCTGGACTGTGGTGCCTGTCCCGGGCCATGTTTCCTACCTCTGCTGCCTCTCATGCTCTCTGGTATAAAACCTCTGCTCAGCCTCACCAATGTCAGCAATAGCCTCAAAAGGCGTAATATCAGTGATTTATTCTGCTCCCAATCTGCAGAGGAATTTCACTCACAGTTTTGCAACAGAAAGGCACACTTGGACCATATGTTCCCTGTAGCATATGCCAGAGTCTCTTCCAAATCAACAAAAGCAGCTGATTCAGACACAGGGGACACAGATGTTTAAAAGGTCCTGCAGGAAAATTACTCTTGTAAGTTGAGGAAGTGATACAGATGGGGTTTGTAGCTGAGAGAATGTAAACAAAGGCACAAAGAATGGGGGGTCTTTTATTTTGCTGCAGCTGGCAGCCAACCATATACTCAGTGAGCTAATGAATAAGGTCAGCAAGTAGGTGAAAAATTAATGAAATGAAATTTCAAAGGCATATCTAACTTAAGTTAGACATTTTTGTGGGGGCATACCCTGCTAAGAAACAGAGGGGGCTGCATTTCACAGAAATTATCATGGGCTAATGATTCAAGATTCACTTGAACCGCTGCAGGGTCGACAAGCATCCAGCTGGAAAGAGAACAGTCTGGGCTGACAAGGAAAAGCCTTTTAGTGATTGAATTTAGTTGGCAAGACATCATGTTTTTTCTGTTAATTAAATTGTCTTTCCTGACAGGTAGGATTTAGCCTGGTTTCCTGCGCAGGTGAAAGCACTGCTGGTGAGGCAGGTTGCACAGGATATCTCTACAGGGATTCACTGTTTGCTCTCTGGTGCTGAGGTGTCGCTGGGCCATAGCTGTGACCCTGAGGCAATGTGGCTTCTAGTTCAGATTGTCATTAGCCATCCTTCAAATCAGAATGATTTATGGAAATATTCGTGTAGGGAATACTGCCAAGCAAAAATCTTGGCTTGGGGAAAATCTGTTATTAAGATAAGTGGGTCTCTGTAGTGTCTGGCTAATCTCAGATGAGACTCCAGGCTCAAGGTCTATATGCTCTATTTCAGAAGGGAAAACACTCAAGAAGAATTTTCTACGTTTTGTGTTCTTCGTGTGAGTGCAAACACAGCACTCCTGACTTGTCCAGGTTTCTGTCTGCACAATGCTTCACACATCCAGGAGTACCAAACTAAGTATTTGCTCCAGGGTGTTCCACTACAACTAGTGTAATTGTAGTTACTCAGAGTTGATGTACTCTACAGGGTCTTATATTTCTTTGACTTGAGCATGGGCTGCAGAGAGCTCCCTCCCAGCTGCACAGCAGCTCTAGCTCAGGTTGTACAACACAGAACTGTTGTAATAGAATTGTTATTCACTGTATTAATCAAGCAGATATCTCTGGTGTGTCAGCAAACAACACGTCTTGGAGTGAGATCTAAATTGGCTTTCTGCCTCCTGAGTACCTGCAGCACTTTCACAGATCACCTGAGCAGAAAAGGCTCTGTTAACCAGGACTGGGAGTTCAGATGTTTGTTCTGGATGAGGAATTGCAGAGAGCTGTCATTGATGAACCTGGGTGAGGGACGTGTCTGGCACGTGTCGAGTGCTGTGTTCCGAAGCAGGCTCCAGTCCAAGATCTCTGCTGGATGCATTTGAGTCATATGAACACTCTTAATAAACGCAACAAAAACAAACTTTCTCAATTGTCAGATTCAAGAGACAGGATGAATTTGACCTGCATGATTTCCATCACTTGATGTTTCATCCAGAGTATCACTGAATAGCCCAGGTCTTTACTGATTGTATTTTGAATATCCTGCTCCAGGTATATGAACCATTTCAGCTAAAAGCAAAAAGATCTCACCTATGAATTACAATAACCAGAGCTGTGCAGATGTTTGGCTTCATGATTTGTTCAGGATCATGCAGCTGTTTGTTGGGCCTCAGATACAATTGGGGCCTGCCTTTAAGAAAATTAAAGATGCAAAGTGATTGGTAATCTTGTACTAATCTGTCACTTATGCTACAGACAACTTCAGACTTGATTTTCAGTGTTTGGTACACAATTTAGTGTAACTGATGGTGAAGTAGAGAGAAGTAGTAGGTGGATGAAGGCATGCACAAATGGACTGATCTCACTCTGACTGCAGCGTGGTGCAGACATTGCTTGGCTCTTAGAGCTTGATCATGCCATCTGCTTATTGGAGTCACAGTAACTGGATAATCATTTGATAGATAAATATATTTTCCTATGAACTGTAATAGAAAATTCAAAATATTAATAAGAAATTAGAGTGCTAATCATACTGTTTAAATGGAGAAAAGCTTTTAAAATGTACCTGTTGCAATCACACTGCAACTACACTAAAGGTGGGCATTCACAAAGAACATACTCAGATTTCAAAATTTCAGATTTTCTTTTTAAAAAAGATTGCAGGAACCAATTTCAGCACAATTTTTACTTTCTTTTCCCTATTTATTTCCACCTGGAATGCTATCTGTCATAAATCAGGGAGCAAATCTGGCTGTGAACACAGCACAACCAGCTTTAATTTCTGTGACTTGTATGCAGCAAAAGCAAAATTCAATTCCAAACGTAGGCAGCAGAAGACAACTTGAATGTTTAGAGCTACTCACTCTCTTAATACATCAAAAGTGGCATATTTAAGGTAAATTAATATTTCCAGAAAGGCATTATGGCTGCCCATTCCCTGTTCTTCCAGTGCCAGTCAGACAGCAGCCTATGGAGACAGCTCTTAGGTTTAGGAGCGTCTGAGCCTGCCCAGGGAGCAGAACTTCGTCCTCCTTAGAAATCAGGAGGAGGAAGGAGAGCCAGTCTGAGGCGGTGCTTTAATTGCCACACTGGCCAGCACCCATTAGAATTGAGAGGCTCCCACCTAGTGGATAATCTGCCCTGCTGTACTCCGGGCTGCCACGGTCCAAATCTGCTTTGGAACATCTGGGCTATTTTTCCTAACGTTTACTGGCTAATCTTGGTCCAAAACAGAATCATTTCCAGAACTGAGGGTGCCCAATAGCAGGCACAGTACAGAGTTTGGAAAAAACAACTGAAAAGGGAGTTTAAAAACCCTCTTTTATGAGCAAATCAATCCTTTTATGAGCAGAATGTGGCACATGTAAAGGCAGAAGTGTTTCTCCAGTTTCTGTGGGCACTGCAGCTGATTTAATTATATTGGTGCTCTGCCCCTAATCATCTCTTCCAAATATTTTTATTCTCTTGAATCGAAGAAGCAGATGCAGAGCTGATAGCATCTCTGGCTCACTCCCTGGCACAGTGGAGTCTCAAAGGAGGCAACAGACTGAAAAGAAAGAAACAAATGCATGTCCTTTAGTCCCTGCTCCTTCTGGCTCTCCGTGGAGCAGTGTCTGCCTGAGAATTCAGCTTTGGGAGTGCTAGCATTTCCTAGCCATACAAAGAGCTCTTGGGGTCCGTGCCAGGAATGCAACCCCTCCACTTCTTAGGAGTGTAGTTGGCTGCTCAGGGCTGCCTCGCTGATAAGAGCAGTTGAAAAGGGTTGGAAGAAGCATTAGTGCCTCCCCTCCTTTCTCCTGGAGCTGTTTCCTGCTGAGCTCTCACCCCAGGCCCCCTCCAAAGATAACCCACAGCTGCAGTGCCATAATGACTGTTTGCCTACCTGGGAAATCCATCGTACAGGACAGCTGGATCAGAGGATGGGCAGACGTGAGGGGAGGGTTTCTGGACAGTGTTACTCACTGAGGCATTCACACACCCACTCAATGCTGCAAACAAGTCAGAAAAACTAAAAGCTCAAACTAAAACCTGAAAATGAAATCTCTTTGGTGGCACAGAACCCACATGTTCCTTTAATGGGGATTATGGCTGTGTCTCTGCTGAAATTTGAACCAGCCAAGAAGTCAGCACAAATCTTCACTTGCACGGGAACCTTCAGGAGATGGAGTGATAAACAAAACCATGCTTGCAGGTATCCTCTTGCAAAAGTGAGTTTTGCCATGGTGAATTTTAATACACTCTTCAGCAGTAAAGAAATCCAAGTGGAAAATCTTAGTCTGCATACTCCTGATAAAAACAAAACAACAGCCAGAGGAGGCATTTATAAACGACTACTTATTATAATAATTTTCCTCTAATTTCCTTGCTAACAGAGTTGAGTAAAAATCCCATTTCTAGCAGTGGCTCTGACTGGTGTTCAGGGGATGGTTTTTGTTGGATTGAATGGCTCACGGGTTCCTGCAGCAGGGCCACAGAGGGAAAACCTGCAGGCGAAACTGAACTGCCACTAACTTCTTTCTTAAATTAGAACTGAAAACTGTAATCTGCAGCTCCTGATCACATCTTATCTCCTGCCATCCTTGCTCGAGGGTCACCTGATAGGGCAGAGGGGCAGGAAATTGGGGACTCACTTCTGCTCTGGGGCTGAGTCACGACTGCATCTCCAGAGATTCAGAGGGAGACAGACCTGGATAATGCATAAAACCTGGAGTCGAGAGCAGCTGCAGGGAAATACTTTCCAAATTTAATCAATTTTCTGAAACAGAAGATTAGGTGATGCTTATCTGTGTTTATAGAACTGCAATTTTGGTCTATAGTAGCTAAAAGGATTTTTTTCAATCTTTGGCTGTTTTTACCCAGAACAAAGCTGTTTTCCTTTCCCACTGTTTATATATCTAAATAATCCAGGGCACTGGAAAACTAGATTTTGTTTCTAAGGGCATATTGCAAATTTTTTCATATCTTTTAAAGTCTCATATTTTGTTTTATTTTCTTTTTTGGCTGAACATCATCTATTCTGTGGTTTAAATATCAACTCTATTAGGAAAAAAAAATTACAGATGGTGCAAAACACAGAAAACAGTGGATCTGATTTCCAGAGGGTTATACTGGCATGGAAAGATCCTTGCTAAGCTTTGGGACAGCACAGCCCTCCTTGTGTTCCCTGGTGCTGGGAATGTGGCCTGGCAGTTAAATGGAGCAGATCACTTCCACTCTTCAGCACATCCTGAGTTGCCAAAATAGTCTGCCTTGGCAAGGTGAGAGAGCCAGAGCAGTTTGAGAAGCAGCAGAGAGCTGTCCTGGTTTCTTCTTCCATCCCATAAAAACCTTTGGAGATTTCTTAATTGTCACTGATATTCACTCAGAAGCAAAATCTTTTTTAAATTAAAATATCATCCCAGAATAATCCCCTGCTTAAGGCAGGCACTGGATTGTTGTTCAAGTCTTGTGGCTCTTCCCCACATCAGAGCCTTTAACCTTTATTTCTTGCAGCCCAGTTCAGCTCTATACCAAAAGATCATTGCATGTGGGTTTTTTGTCTTTTGTCTGAGAATTTTACTGGCTCTGTATCTGTGCTTCCTGAAGCCCATCCTGCATTAGGTGCAAATTTTTGCTTTGAGAATTCTGTTTTAAGCCTTTACTCTCTGCTGCTTTAATCAACAGCAGCAGAACCCAGTTCTGGGACTGAAGTCCTCTGTGTTTCACCACGGGTTTTTAGCTCCACATCTTCACTGGGAGCAATGCCAAGTCTGAACATCCAGGAAGAACTTGCAAGAGAGGGAACTGAGCAGTCTGCAGCAATATCAAGCAGGCAGCAAGACTCAGCAGAGCAATAAACAGATTAAAAGAAAGACTCTTGTATGACTGAGCCCTTGCACTGCACACAGTGTGGGATGCTGTGATCTCACAGTGTCTAGACAACCATATCCTACATAACTTTCTTTCCTCTCTAACATGAATACAGCCAGAAGGTTCCCAAAAGAAAATACGTGAAGAGAGTTTCAGGTTGCAGGTTTACAGCCTCGCTAGTCAAAGAATATCCAGGTGACTTTTACACAGAATCCCCACGCTGTTTTTGCAATGCACATTTATCTGTGTGCATGGTTCCCCTTTTTGCTTGTTCCAGGCCTAAAGTCTTAGAAACAAAACCTTTGTAAGAGGTTGTGCAAAGCTGTGCATTCGTAGTATGGTGTATTTATGTGTCAGTAGAGTATGTTTTAATGTATAATCAGTGAGAATGTTCTTGTTCATCATTATCTGGCATAATTAAAGAAAGATGTTGAGTGATTATAAAGTATGCATAATGGACAGAAATACATTTTAAAAACAAATAGGTTTGGAATAACATCTCTTTGGGTTCTGAGCAATCAGATAAAGACATGTCCTATACAGTTCTTCTTCATGGTTTTGGTATAACAAACCCTTGAGCTGCAAGAATCAAAGTTTGGGGTAATTGTGATAAGCAGATGTCTCCTGTTAAGATGTCCAGGGAGTCACATTCTCTTGGAATATTTTTCTTCAGTTTCACAACAGAAATAAAGATGCTGTGAAGTTTCTGGCTTTTTGAAGCAGCTCCAGTTAGGACAGAGGTGGTACAGCCTTCAAAGTTTCTTTTTGTAAACCTCAGAAAAGCAACACTGCATTAGTTTGTTTGTGTATTTATCTCCCTGATTTTGCCAGACACATTTTGCTGCTGTTGGCTCTCTGGGATCCCATCCAAGGCTTTTTCAGGGTATAGACTACGATCAAATAAGGGCAGTGTGACATAACAGAAAGTTTTCTTGTATTTTAGAATACATGTCTTTTCTTGCTGCAAACAGGGAAGCTGACAGATGACAAATTCTGGATGGCATTTGAACTAAACTTCCAGCAGACTGGCAGCGTCTTTACGTTTATTTTTGGTGGAATGACCTTTCCATGTGTAAAGGCTCTGGATGCTTCCTGATTAAGTTATACTTCCACATGAGAAATTTTCAGCTCAGAGGAATTAGGTGAAATTTTAAGAAAAAGGGTGTTCCCCTGAAACATAAAGATGTAATGAAATTTGCTTTATCTTGGGCTTTTTTTTTTTTTTTTTTTTTGTTGCTGTCAGTTATTGCCACCAGATTTTTGGAAGAGTTGATGAGCTTGATGAACTGTGAAAAAAGAAAAAGGACTCTTCTGGTTTTGACCTAATAGGTAAGATTTGTTTCTCTTTGCGAAAGATAACTGATATCAAAATAAAAGAGTATATTGACACAAGAAATTGATCCTTCTTCATGTTTTCTCATTTTTAGAAGTTTTACTTATTTGACAATTCCTTTCCTGTTTACTTATGAATTATTATGTAATTAGTTTACTTTGCTAACCTCCCATCCTGACCTAGGTCTGGTTTCCTGCCTGTTTGCTGTGAGGGAAGAGCTGTGGCTGTATCTGTATTGCAAAATTCAAATAGTTCAGACTACCAGCCCTGTCTCCCTGTAAATGCCAACCTTCCAGCTAAATCAGGAAAAACTAAACACACTCCATTTCGATGAAGCATTAGGTTTTGGGGGGAGAATAAACATAGAAAATAAATTTAAAAAGAAATCAAGGTCAGGAGTGGAAAGCATCTTTCCAGGACATGGTTGAAGTTCAGGCTGGTTGTATTCCATAACCCTGTGCTACTTCCCAGTTAGCTCACAGGAGTCTGACCAGCCTGCCCAAGGGCTGGGTAGCAGTTGTGAGGAGACCTCCAAATTTTGCCCCAGGTATTTCTGTTACACATCTGAAAGCGTCCATATTTGAAGAGCTATTTTAAGTCTTACCACACCTGCTGCTTTTCAGAAGGATAATTTGATCTGTAAAGAAAGAAAAAAGAAATCAAAGTAATTAGATTTAAAAGAGGCTGGATATCAAGACTAACCCTCTTGCTATTGAAGTAAAGATGATGAAGATAAAGAAAAGATTGTATTTAATTCTAGTTTCCCCTCTGCCTGCTTCCCATCAGGGCTCTGACCTCACTGTCCCACACTTTACAGTGTCTCTGCTGCTCTGTGTCATGCAGGGTGAGAGCAGCTCCTCCAGGATGCTCTCCCAGATTCCTCCCCTCCTGCCCCACACCTCCCTCCTCCCTTCTGGGAAAGCAGCAGTGCCAGAGGCAGCGCTGCCTTCTGCCTCCCAGGGCATCCCTGTTCCTAATTCCACATTGCCCTCCTGGGGTAGCTTGTGCTACCTCCCAGGTGGACCTACAATATCCTGGGGTAATGATTAAAAACTCAAACCTTTCTTGTATCTTGGTTTTCTTCATAAATCTGTAAAATGTGGGTTCTGTAGGGAAAAAAAAAATTAAAAGTGCTTTGATTTTAGAGCTGAGGTGAGGACCAGTCAGCAAACCATCTCTGCAAGATTTCACTGCCACAGCAGAGCTGCCAGACTTGGAATTAAGAATAAGGTATGCAAGCTAACAATTTCCAGTAGATAAGCTGCTCTGACAAAGAGATAAATCAAGAGGCAACTCCAAAACAATTCCTTTGCTAGAGTCAATACTCAGTGAAAACTGTAATGTTGTTGTAGCATCTGGGCAGCTCTCTGGGCTCAGCTGTCCAGCCAGATTTTTGCCCACCAAATCGAGCTCCTGTCCAAGCCATGGACAGCCAGTTTCTCTAGGAGGATGCTGTGGTAGATGGTGTTAAACTCTTTATACTAAACTCCAGATAGACACATCCACAGCCTTTCTTCATCCTCCAGGTGGGTCTCCCTCTCATAGAAGGAGATCAGGTTGGTCAAGCAGGTTTTCCCTTTTCCTAAACTGCTGTTGGCTGAGTCTGATCCCCTCATTAACAAATCTCAAAAGAGTTACTTGTTAATGGGAAAACATTGTTGCACAGTGGAGTCGGTTATTTTTTTTTTCCCAGAGAACTTCTCCTGGCATCAGTCCTATCCAACACTCTGAATATTGCAAATGTTAAACGCAGTAGAAAAACTTCATTCTCAGTACACACTCAGTCAGTGTCTAATTGCTTTGTAAAGGGCTTCACCCCTTGGATGTTGCTGTAATTAAATTTATACCCACTTTTTGCAGGGACCTTGAGAATCTCTGAAACAAACTTTAGTTTATTTTTTTTTTTTATTGTTGCATTAGACAAAAACACATTGCCAGGCCCTTGGCAGTCCAGGCAGTGCTGCACATATTGATGCTGGTCAGTACAAGGTGCCACGACACCATTCTGTGTCACAGCACCTCACCAGTCCTGCTGCATCATCTCCTGGAGCTGCAGGCACTGGAAAATGTCACAACACTCAGAGAATTCCTGGGATTTACTGCCTGTAGACCAAATGTGTGAAATAAGAAAAAAAGTCTTTGATCTGTGCTGGACACAGAGATTCCTTACCTGCAGATCTCTGGCTATCAAAATCCATGCCTAGAGTACCCCACTAATTCCTTACATATTCAAACTGCTGTGTTTTTAATACATTTTTAGGAGTTACTTAAGCCACCTCTCTCTATCCTTGTGCTAGAACAGCTTCTACTGGAAATGTGTGCCTGGCAACAGTCTTGCATGTTTAAATTAAAGAGAGGAAAACACTACTGTGAGAGCAGCAGGCACGAAAATATCATGTTAGATAACTATATAAGCAGCTTTCTCTGTGATATTACTATTTTGGAAGGGGGGGAGGGGGTATTTAAGAGTACTTGAATATTCAAGATGTGTACAAACTGATTTTTTTTCCAGAGTGAGAGTGGTATGATTATTCTGCAGGAGCTGCATGTGAGGATGCTCATCCTCTGCCTGTGCAGAGCTATCCTGATCCATTTCCTCACTGACAATTCCTAACTTGGCTTCTCTCCGTGGGCCCCTAAACATTACACATCTCTTAATCTTCCCAATGAACTGACACGGCTCCTGTGCACAGCCGGGCTGTGGTGGTACCTACACACGCATGTGGCACATGAAATCGGAATTCTTGGGAATCACGGGATCAGAGTGGTTTGGGCTGGAAAGGACCTTGAAAAACCATCTGCCACGCACAAGGGCAGCTTCCACTCGGCCAGCTTGCTCCAAGCCTCATGCAGCCTGGCCATCCTTCTCCAGAGGCTGACGCTGCCGGCAGTGACATCCCAGGGTAACCCAGCCGCTCCCGCCCGGCGGAGGCCATGCGGAATGGCCGGGATGAGCCTCGGGGCACAGCGGGTCGCGGCGTTTGTCCTCCCCCCACACGGTGACACCGCGCTCCAGCGCAGCCTTGGCAGCTTCGTCCCGCTCCGTGAGGCCGGGGCTGGGCCCGAGACTGGGGCGGGGATTACGGCCGGGATCGGGACCGGGACGAAGCGAATCTTCCCGGGCTGCCGGCGGCCAATCGCAGCGGCACGGGTGCGCCCTCGCGGCTCCTCTGCCGCGGGGCATGCCGGGAGATGTAGTTTTCTCCCCGCGGCGCCGCCGTTCTGTGCGCGGCCAGGTGAACTACAACTCCCAGCAGCCTGCGGGGCCCCGCCGCGCCGTGCACTGCCTTGCCTACGATCCCCATCGCGCCCCGCGGGGCCTGGAAGAAGAAGCGGGTCCGGGAGCGCGCGGGGCGGCGCCTGCGCAAAGCGCGGCTTCCTGAGCGTCTGGTGGCGGCCGCCATTTTGTGGTGCCGCTTCCCTCTCCCGCTCGGGATCTGCGGCCGCGGGACCTGGCGCGGGGGCGACGCGGAGCGGGGGGAGCCGGGGCCGCCCGCACCCTCCTCACCTTCCCTTCGCCTCCGTGCGCCGCCGAGCCCCTCCGGCGCTGCCCCCGGGCGCGGCTGCGGAGAGCGGCGCTCGCCCACCATCATGGAAGACGACGGGCAGCCCAGGACCCTGTGAGTGGGGAGGGGGCGGCGGGGTGGGCAGCGGGCCCGGGGCGGAGCGGGGCGGGGGCAGGGATGCGCTCCCGGGGAGCGGGGCCGGGAGTTCGTGGGGTGCCGGGGGAGCGGAGGGGCCTGAGCGGGCCGGAGCGTGTGCGGCAGGGCCGGGAGCGGGGTCCGGGCAGGGGGAGCGGGAGAGGAGCGGGAGGGGAGCGCGGCGGCCCGCACGGAGATTGCGCTGCACAGATCCGAGGAAAACACGGGCGAACCGCTGCTGGACCCGGGCTGTAACGGGGTCCATCCCCGGAGCCTCCGGGGTCCGTCACCGGAGGTTTGGGGGTGCAGGCGGGAGTCCCAAGCCTTGGCCGGGGGGCACAGGCCGCCCCCGGGCCCCCCTGCACGGCGGTGCCGGCGCTGGGAAAGTTCTTTGTGCTCTCCCGGCGGTGGGTGGGATGGGGAGCGCCGGGAAGCCGGGAGGGATCGCTTTTCCCTCCAGCGTGTCACGGTGTGGTTCAATAACAGGGTATCGGGCCCAGCAGAAAGGAGTAACTGTGTGTTGGCTGTGTCTCTCCGGGCTGTTTAGTCGCTTGGTGGCTGTCATCTGTTTTCTGTTTAAAAATACAAATTTGAGCATTTTGGGGTTGCTGTTGAGTTCTTTTCAGCTTTGCAGATATGGTTTTGATGAATTTTCTTTGTCCTGTTGGCTTAAAGGAGGGGGGTTCGCACTTGTGGTTGGGCACTTGAGAGCCGGGATTTAGTGCTGCTGCTGATTTTAACCAATTCCCAGATTTCCAGTGCAGCTGCCAGAGGGTGTTTCGGGCTCTGCGAGCCGTGCAGCGTTCGGGCTGTCCCTGGGAGAAAGGCAGGCTCATGCTCGGGCTGCTCAGATGGCAAACACAGCTCAGGACAGTGCAAAGGAAATCTTTGTCTATTTAGCTTTCGGGACAGTAGCCTTCAGAAAAGCTCTCCAAGACAGTCTGGACTGAAAGCCACTCTAAAGATCTACCGAAACAGTAAAATGTCTCGTAATTTTGCTCTCACCACCAAAGTGATGACTTGGCATTTAAGGCTTCTCAAGGCAATTTGTGTTTTTTCTTCTTTCTAGGTCTGCAAAAGTTCTTTTAACTCGTTTATGGTGTAGTGTAAGTCCTAAGTCCTCGCTCCCTGAGATGCATAGTTCAAATAAGCATATCTGAAATACTTTTTGTGTTGATTACCCAAATGATCTGAGTTTGTTTGGCCCTCAGATCGGATCTAGGTTTGAGTGTTGTTTTGGAATAGGAGGGAAAAGAGCAGAGTCACACAGTGTTTTATTCAGTTTTTTTTTTTTAAGGCTCCTTTCTTCATTATTGACTCTTTTTGTTTCTTTTCAAAAACTTCTATATTCCTACTTAGTTTAAAATGCTCTTTTAGTGCCAACAAGTTTGGGTACCTCATTGGCCATGAGTCCTTCCCAGTGACACATTCCATCAAGGGCCTGACTTAGCCCACTTAGTTACTAACAAGGAAAGAATGAATATGCACTAAAATGTGTGAAATAGCATCACTACAGCTGCCCCAAATGGTTTATTGCACATTGGTTTGATTTGTTAAACTAATAAACAGCATGCACATTAATTTCCTAGTAGTTCTGTAGTAACCACAATCACAAAGGGTTGCTTTCCTGTAATTATTTGTAGGCCTTTTGCATGAAGACAGAAATCTCTCTAGCATTTTTTTACATTTTGCCTTCTTGTCCCTACTTTTTATCTGAAATGTCTTTAAATTTAGAACAGCAAGTAGTGTTTTAAAGATTATTATCCTGAGCACTGCTTTTCATATAGAGCAGTTGTGATCTCATAAATAAAACTCACTGTCCCCCAAGAAATAAGAATATTGTTAGTTGAACTTCTAAGTTTTCGTTGTTTGGTTTCTTTGGGGATGGGGAGCGGGGAGGAAGTGAAGAACAAATTGTTTCAGTAGCTATTTGACCATGTGCAAAGGCACTTGAATGAGAGTGTAAGCAGTACTTTATTAATGTCTTAGTTTTTCACTCCTGAAGGAATAAATGGAATCCCAAATCTGTAAATTAGAAAGGAATTTTCTTTTTTAACAGTTGCAATCCTTTTTTTAACTTATAAAAAGCAAAATCTATCTAACCAGTCTTAACTCAATGTTTATGCCCATCTTAAACAGCTCGGGAGTTAAGATTGTTTCAATTTGCAATACTTACAGGGCTGTTATGTTGTTTCCAGTCATGATAGGTCAGTCATGAACCTCTAAGAATTCAGAATGTTTTCTGAGGCTTAGTATAGAAAACTGACATCATTTGCATTTTTATTTCTTATATTTCTTAGCTTTATAGAAATGTGAAGAATAACCTTAGATGCTTTCTGCCAAAAAACTTCCCAGGAATGGGGGCCTTTGTGTATGATTTGTCACATGTAATTTTTTAGCTGGTCCTAAAATGAGCTGTGAGCCTCTGATTTTTTTTTTTCTTAATAGAACAGTTGAAAGCTCTGTTTTCTGTGAGTACTGTTAGATTTCACAGGCTGTATCAAAGTCCTGCTTCTACTTTAAAGTGAAAACTAAACTATCAGAAATCTGATGTGTTGCTAATGTTATCAACTCTCACAGACAACGAGAAGAGTTCCAAAGTTGTATATTCTTGTTAATGCTTTTAGAAATGTTTTGTGTGGTTTGTGGGTATTCTGTGACTGCTCTGAAGTCACTGCATACCTACAGCTGCTATCTCATCAGCATTGCCATACTGTATTCCAAGTCTGGAATGTGGATAAAGGTGCAGGAGTAAAGCTTCACCCGTGTTCTCTTCTCCTGAACTTCCTTTCAGCTCAGCTCTTGTACAGGAATGTTTTCTCCTGGAGGAGGCTGCAGAGTGGATTATTCTTGGTATCATTTTATTTCCAGTAGCTCACAAGCACTAGGCAGAGTTGCTAGAATTTCCATGGGCTCTTGAGCACATCAGTTACCTTATTGCTTATCATAATTTCCGCTTTTAAATATGGAAACTGCCATCTCTTGCATGTTGCCTGTGTGAGAGAGAAATAAGATTTACTATCTTTCCTCAAAAAAGGACATAAGGGAGTTTTGTGCACCTAAAAATAGTGGCTTTCATTGTCCCTTTCTTACCTCCCTGTCTAGGATGCAATACAAACCTGTTTGCCTTCAAAAAGAGAGTTTTTCTGCTCAAGCCAAAGAGTTGAGTTCCAAAATTCATTATGGATTGATACACGCTTCTTATGTACTTTGGATAGTTCTACAACATCTCTGAATTTCAAATAGTTTGTTATTCTTTGTGCTGTCAGCAGCATTCAGAAGTGCAGTAGATAAAAATTTGTGTCACAGCATCTATCTGTCTATAGGTTGTTTGGGATTTTTTTGTAGCTGCTTTTTAATTGGTATTTAGGTGCTTCAGGCTTGCAGAAGGGAGCAAACACTATTGCCTGGGTGCAAAAAGCCTCAACTTTTGCTGCCCTGTCACATCGTCCAAGACCACCCATAAAGTTTAGTAAGTGCTTCTGCTCTGCTGGGTTTTATAATTTTTTAAAAATTTGCATAATACATCCTTCTAGCATGTATCAGTCCAAAAAGACTGAAATACAGTACAGTGGCAGTTAGGAGTCTTCTGGTTTCTTGAGGTGTGGTTCTGATAATTTTGGTTTTATGAAGTAGAACAGAAGATGCTGTTCTGTTACATCAGGTGTAGATGGAGCTAGAAAGGGGAAAGCTGACCATAGGCTAGCCATGGGTAGTGGGTGATTAGCATCAACTGAGCCAAGTTTTGTGTTTCCAGAAAGATAAGGTGTCTGTTCCTAATGTGGTGAATATATTTATTTCTTTAGTTCTGCGGTATTCAGACATTCAGACTGAAAATGTTTGCTTGTATGTTTTTATTAAAGTGGTCTCTAACTGTACTGAAGGAGGTGATGTTACAGCAGTCTGCTTAAATGGTTACATCAAAGTAACCATCAAGTCTTACTTTTTAGCTTATTATTTATTTTTAGCATATTGTTTAGCAAATTTGTAGAGGTTTGTATTCCCATACTTTACTTTTAGTTTGAGATTTATGTATCTCTGGGTGTTGTCCTTGCTTCATGAACCTTTACTGTGCAGTATTCTCAGTGTGTGCATTACTGAAGTTTGAGTTTCAGCAGCTTGGGAAGGGTGGGAATGCCTCTGACTAATAGTAATATTATGCACCAAGGCAGAATTTATCATATGCATTTAGGGAATTAATGGACCAGTAGGATTTCACATCCCATCTGAATCTAGCAGTCAAGGTGGTCCAAATTTTTAGGAAAAGACAGCTTGTTTCGTACATGATGCAACATTCTCACTACTGTCTTGCTGAAGACATGGTGGTATCAAAAAAAACCACCCAGGGTATCTTGTATCTTCTAGCAGTAACTTTTCTTACCTTAGTTGAATAGATTGCTGAGGAATGGCTTTCCATGGCCTTTTTTCTTTTTTCTTTGATTTTTGTCAGACCAAGAGGAATTCTCCAGCTTGATTTTCTGACTTCTTGTGTTTCCCAAATACATGCTAATATTATGCAGAAGAGGATGATGTTTGGTTTTTTGTTAGTGTTAATTGTACTCCTTACTCTATCTGATTTGCAGTAGAAATATTGTTAATAAGACTTCACTGTATTTCATTGCATATATGCTGTGAAGGCTCAGTATTAATGGATGCTGTTCTGTAGCATACAGAGGAAACCAGTACTAGCAATATGTCCACAGCACCACTGACCCTTTATGTTGGAATTTCTACTGGAATATACATTTTCCATCTGATTTTAGTAGTATCTGCAATGGTTAATATTTCCACTAAAAGCTATTAGTGATTTACAATTTATTCTTGGTGAATGATTAACAAAAATTTAGTTAATATTTCAGAAAGAAGGCATGGATAAATGTTTAACTACTAAGTTTTCAGGATAGAACTGAAAAGTCAGTGAGATGGACAGTTTGTCCTGTAAGGGGTCTTAGAGTTCTGCAGTTTTAACTTCTCTGCTGAAAAGCTTCATGACAATACAGGCTTCTGTTAATGACTTGTGTTAATTCATACGTATTTAATAAGAAACTAATGAGTACATGAAGGATTTTAGTGGCTGTTCTGTGTTCAGGTAATACTTCAGAAACTCACTCTGGATCTTGTAGCATTGAAGTCCTGCTGAGAAAGTGCAGGGTTGCCCCACAGTTGCTGAAAGGAGAACGACATAAACAAACATCTGTTGATAACATTGTGTGGTGTTCTGATGAAAACAAACAGTGTCCATTTTGATTTTGCTGATCCGGATGAAAGTCCAGCTGTCAAACACAGAATTTGCTTTTCAAAAATTTTCAAGGATTGCCTCTCAGAGCAATTTCAGAGCACACCTTTAGTTAACTCCAGACAAATTTGTCTATGAGCAATAAGAAATGCTTGTTTACATTTATGATCACTGTATTAACAGGTCAGGCTGACTTCAGTTTGCAGTTTTGTGGCGTTCTGTAACTGACTAGAGTAAAATGAATAAAATGTATATTCTTTCAACTTCTAAATCACAGAAGGTTCTGTTCATTTTATTGGTTGCACTTGAATTCTTTATGCCTTGACAGGCTTATTTGTAAAGGTGATGAATGTCCCTCTGCTGATGGCTTTTTGACATCTGTTACTGTGACAAGCCTTTCCCTTAACTGATCACATTGTTTACAATTTGATTACAAGTTAGTCATATTGTTAAAAAGAATTTAGTTTTGCATTCATGACTTTCTCAGCCATTATTGTGACCTGGTAAATCTAGGACTCCTACCTAAACTTGATAAGTATTTCAAAACTTGGAATTGTTTCTCAAGATTTACAAACAAAAATCAAGAAGTCTGGGTAATACTAAAATAGCACAGCCAGAGTTTTGGGGGGTATTACAAAGGTGGGAGCTGTTGAGATAGATGCTGTACAGTGCATTCCTATGGCAGAATGTTGCATAAATTGCCTTGTCTGTTGGTGAGTGGGCTGGCTTTCCAAATGTTCAGGAAAACAGAAAAGTTGAGTTGGTTGCTTGCAAGGCAGCACAGTTTGTCCGAGAGCTGCTCCTGAGCTCATGGGAGTTAGATGTGTGTTTGTACCCAAATTCAGAAGTATTCTTCATGAGATCCTCAGTGGGAAGTGAAACTTAAAATACCATTGCCCAGTTGGTTGCTTGTTCTGCACAACATTCTTGAGCAATGTTCTTCGTGCTTTTGACATCTCTGTGCCAAGGAAATGATTGGCACCAGGTCTTGGTGTCCAGTGTTGTCTGAATCAAGCTTCACTCCTCAGTTGTGTGGCCAGTGTTACAATTTGGAAACCACATGAGTACCGTGTTAAAACTATGAAATAATTTGTAAATACTCTCTTTAAGTAACCTGAGATGTTTTAAAGGGAGATTCTTTGTAGTTCTTTAAGTTTCTAAAACCATAATTACATTTTAAAAGATGACGATTTCTGGTTTAAAATCTTGGTTTTTTGTTTCCTTGTGTAGCTATGTAGGAAACCTCTCCAGAGATGTGACTGAGGTTCTCATACTTCAGTTATTCAGCCAGATTGGACCATGCAAAAGCTGTAAAATGATAACAGAGGTAAGGCCTTCCACATCTGGGGGGGGTAGCAAATGTAATGTAACTTTACCACTTTATCCTAAGTTGTCCAAAACAGATGAAGTTGAGGGCTTCTTTTGGCATTACTGGCAGTGGGTTTCTTTGGGTTGATTTTGTTTGGCTTTGGGGAGAACTCTCTCCAGGAGAGACCTGGTGTGTGCAATCCTGTGCTTTTGCCTGTAGCCCTCACATACCTTTTATCAGCTGGTGATGAGATTCCACTTTACTTAAAAGATTGTTACTCCCTCTTTGCAGAATCACATTGTTCTGATGATCAGAAACCTTACTATTTCAGGTATTATTAATGGCTATTTTGTACATTTTTTCACTTTATTTGAACATGAGCTTCAGTAATTCCTGTCCTTCTTGAATAAATAGTTCTTTGCTATGGATGAAAAATAAGAAATCCTTCAAAATAAGTTGGACTCTTCCTCAGCTTTTTCTGCACTAGTTCAAATAACTCTTGTCTCCACCAGTACAAGTAGCACTTGTCTGCACCTCTCTTCTTAAATTAATTTTTCCTTGAAATAAAGTGACAAAATTTCCATAGTATTCCAGATAAAGTTTTTTGCACAGAATGTTGGTAAGTATTAATGCTTTCTTATCTCCATTGTAAATACTCTGGTACCTTTATGCTTGGCAGCCATTTCTGTGAGCTTTTTGACACAAAACTTTTCTCTCCCTGGTATTTTTTCCTTCCTTCTGTTTATAACTGGTAAGCTTTGAGCAGGCAGGGACTAATTTGAGCTTCTGCCAGGTTTAAACTTTGGTCCTTCACCTCTGGTTTCTGTATACTCTTCATACTTTTTACTACATCTTATGCTTGATACTAACTTGTAATTACAGATTTCTTGAGGACAGTTACATTAGTTTTATGTCAAGATTGGTAATGAAAGTATTAAAAGGCAGGTCTTGTGACTAGACTTCTTTGGGAATGCTACCACAAACTCCCCTGTGGGCTTCTTCTTCTTCTTCCAATGTGTCACACAGCTTGTTTGTTTCTTTGTTTTTAGCTTATCAACAACTTGCTGCTTGTGTAATCACTCTCATCTTTGTCTGGACTAATAATTTCCCATGTGACACTTTTCTCTGCCACATTTGCTTTAAGTTTATTGGAGAAAATAACAGAAGGCTGACAGATCACAGTTGTTGGTTTTTCTCTGAAGAAACAGTTTTGATTGTCATATGCTCTACAAACATAAGGTGCTGCTGCTCCCACCTTTGGCTGGGTGAGAGCTGTTAGCATCAGTTTGGTTTCTTGAGGATCAGATGAGAAATTGCAACATTATTACCTAGGTTGAGGCTTTGTGGTTTTAAAATCATTCCATAAGTGAGACATCTTTATGAAACAAGCAGATAAACAAANAGCACCTGCCTACAAGCAGTCCCAGAAATGCAGGTTGGATTCTAGACTGGCGCTGCCTGCAGCTGTCACAGGACCTGTCCATGGTGTCCATCCCTCTACAGTGTGTGATAAACCTGTCCTAGGAGCTCAGTCATAGTTAGGTGGTTCTTACCATTGTTAATACCACCATCACCTTTTAAAAATCTGTGATTTTTCTGTTTTAGCCAGGTGCATCAAGTCATTCTTTTTCTTTTGCAGACTATGTGACATGAACACATCAAGTGCTGAAAATTTTGAAGTGTTTCTTTTGGG
>VZUA01072376.1:6262-26190 GCA_013401035.1 Horornis vulcanius
ACATTTTTGTGTCTGGAAAGTTGGGCTCTATGTTTTCGTATACATTGTAATACATTTTATAACCCACACTCTGGTGTGGCATTTAGGTACACCCTCTGCAGGATATATGTGTGAGAGCTGCATCACATCCCTATGCCCTGAGCTGGAAGGGATACACTGAAGGGATCACTGAAGTCCAGCTCTGGTTCTGTGCCTGAGAGCGTTGTCCAAACACTNCATAGCTCCAGCCATGCCCTGTCCCTGGTCACAAAGAGCAGGGATGGGAGCTGCCCCTCATGAGAAAGCTGCAGACCCTGGGCAGCTCTGACCTCAGTCTCCTCTGCTCCAGCTGAACCACCCAAGCTCCTGAGCAGCAGCTCCAGTGGCTTCCCCTTTGGGCCCTTCACCATCTTTGTACCCCCCTAACAGTTTTATGGGTGTCTAATAACTTTAGATCTCTCCTCCACTGTAGCACCCCAAACTGCCCCCAAGGTATAACCTTGTCAAGGTACAACCCACACAAAGTGGAAGTGCAGCTCCTGAACCCTGTGTCAGTGTTGTTCCTTAGGGAAAAAGAGGTACAAATTATCTTTTTGGGGTGATTTCCAAATGGTGGGAGAAAGTCAGAGGAGGAATGCTTGCAGGATACCGTGCTGTGAGGCACTTCTATATCACAAATTGAAGGGGATATATTGCACATAGGCAACCAGATGTTAAAAAATATTTTTCTTATTAATTATTACTCTTATTTTTCTGCAGGCTTAATCTCTAAGGAAAGCTTCATCTTGTATGTGGATATTTTAGTACCTCTCTGTTCTGCCAGTACATTACCATCGACGAGCACTGTGCAAACTTTATACACCTGCTCCTCACAGTATCTCACTGTAGCTTTTGTTCTTCTCACAACCTCTTGGAGCATGGACTCTGGAATAGTTTTGCCAAGCCAGGCCAAGTCTCACCTAGGGACCTACCTCAGGCTTGTTGTTAGGAATGCCAAGGGTCAGCACTGCCCCATCTCAAAGCTGTACCACTCGTTCTCTCCTCAGAATCACAAAGCTCCTTAAACCCTTGCTGTTCCTGGGGCCTCTCCATTACTGCTCTTCACAGCATCTGCACTGTGACATACACCACGGAGCCAAAAGGCTGCAAAAGCTGCATTTTGCACCCTGGCCACACCATCCCTCCTTGATAAACCCCTCTTTTTCCTCAAATCTCATTTATTTGATACCCCCCATAGTGGCATCTACCATAGCCAGTGCCCAGAATAATATCAGGGAAAACTTCCCAGTTGTCCAAAAAGCCTTGATGTCTCTGTTGGCCCCTTGTAACATTTATATAACCACTTCCTTATTTCCCTCTACTTAAAGAACCTTGTGTGCCCTTGTGTGTGTCTACCTTTTTTACAGCTACTCATTTATGCACAGAGACCGAGTTTGTGCTGACTGGTGCCCCAGGATGCAGACAAGGAAAACCTAAAGGTAGGCTTCAGTGAGTGGAAATTAAGATTCAACCCTTTCAGCTCTTAGACACGACTGAACTCCAGTGAAGCATCAAAAGGAAGGAGGATGCAGATTTCTTTAAGTAAGAACAAAACGCCCTTGAGCAACAAAGCGACGCAGAGTGAAGGAAGCATGAGCAGAACAGAATGATTCACACATGAGAGACACTGGGAACTGTGCAGCAAAAGGTGCTTATTGTGCACAGGAGCATCCAATTACACGGGCACCAGTGGGCTTGGCTCACCCCACTGTGCTGTCACCCTGGATTACACAGAGTTTAAGTGACAGGAAGTGGATAGGGAAATCCCAGACTGCTCTGACACAGAAAGATGGCACACCAAGGAGGGGCTGGCATCATGAGAAGTGGTTACCCAGTAAGTTTTTGATTCTTTATAGGTACATACAACTTTAAATACCTCCACTGGCAAGGATGCTGATTGGACTCTTGACAAAGTGGTAAATCAAATACAGTTTCTTCTAGGCTTAAACTCCTTAAAATCTCCATGGTTTACCCAGACAGCTTTGAAAAACCCTATGTGAGTTAAGCTTGCACTGTACATAATCCATCTCAATTTCCATGTTTGCTATAGTGAGCAACATCTATTTTTGGAGAAGATAAACAGTATACAATATATTTTACTGCTCTTTCCCTTCATCTGGTGGTTTACCTGCCACCCACCTTTTCAATCTCCCCTTAGAACCCCCTCCTGCCCTACCACTGAGGTCACTGCCCTCTTTTCTCTGATCTCCTTCCATCCAAAAGGGAGTTGTTTCCACAGGCAAGACTTGGGGTCTACATCCCAAACACACTTCTGCTTTAGCTCATGATGTTTAGCAATTCTGCAAGAATTTGTCTTTTGATGATGTGATCTCTCTGCTTTCCAAATTAATTTTGTTCTTCAAATCTGGTCCACTCCTGACTAAAGAAAACTATGTCTCATTTCACTGTTTCATTTACTTCTCAATCTACAGAATGCCTGTTAACTGTCTGCTGATATTCCTCTGTTCCTCTTCTTCCAGGAAACCTTTGTGAATCCTGTGCCTGGCCCCACCTTCCTTTTCTCCAGGACACTTTCTTTTCTTCTCTTTTGTTGACCATGTAGGTCAATAGTCCTTTTAATGACCTTTTCCTCCAACTCTGACTTCTTCTTTCTCTCCTCAAACTGAAACTTAAATTTTTAATGTACTTGAATTTGCAGATAGATTTCGAGAAGCTACCTGGTTATATCCTATAAATGGGGTGGATTAAATCACCACAATGCTGATAAATATTTGGCTCTGAAAAAAAACCCCAAAAAGCCAAATCCAGTGTTTAAACTATGGTTTTTGTCAATCTGGATGACAGTTCATGCATACTCACACAGGGATCTGTCATGCATCCAACTCTACAAAATTATTTTATTAGCACCTTGTATGCTACTGCCATGCACACAAAATCTTGCCTGATGTCAAACTAGAACATGGAAATAGGGAAGCTTTCTGGAATTCAAAAGAACCTTGTCAATTTGGGAGGGAGAATTTGAAATAAGACAAAATTTCATAATGACACATTCAAAAAGGTAGAGTCAGGAAGGGCAGAACAAATAGAGCAAAATGAGGAATTAAATGAGCGAGCAGTACTGCAGAAAATATCTGGGGTTATAGTGGTTCACAGGCCATAAGATGACACTTTCAAAAAACCAGAAAATCTCATTCTGGAGTATATTATCAGAAGTGCTGTGTGTAAGACAAGGGAGGTAATTATTCTGCTCTACTTGCTACTAGTGAGAGCTTGGTTCCTGCTGTGAGTACTGCATTTAAAGAAGCAAGAACATAAAGAATATCCAACAGAGACCAAGAAAGATGAGGATTTTTTCCAAAATCACGGTCCTGAAGGTTTGTTTAGATGACAGATGAGGAGGCTGGGGAAAGGTGAGAAGAGACTTCCAGTTTATCAAAGGTTATTGCAACAAAAACAGTGATCAATTGTTCTCTGTGTCCTCTGGAGGAGGGCAAGGAGTAATCTGCTTAATTTGCAGCAAAGAGGATTTACATTACACCCCAGGAACACTTGCCACTCTAGGAAGGGTTAAGCTCTGGAAGAGGCTAACTGGAGAGTTAGTAACATCCCTTAAGAACAGTTTTGACTGGTGTGGCAGGGATAGGATCTGCATGGATTTAAAGTTTCAAGTGAGGTAGAAAAACGTTTGGTCATCTCTTGTATCTTCACTGTCATTTTACTCTGCATCCAACATAGTCTGTATGTTATGCTACTGGACCAGGGTGTGCCTCTGACCTCACTCTGATCAGCACTTCCATTGCAGAGCTAGCAGGAATTCCTGTGAGAGGCTTGCTGAAGTGTTTGATAAATTATGTCAGGATGTATTCCAACCATCTCCAGTATAATTTGTTATTTACACACATGCTGACAAGGTTCATTAGCAGCACTATTTGATGACAACATTTCATTATGAACCAGAACAGAACAAAAAAGTAAATTACTACAGGACAGACCCTGCTAATGTAGCCTTTGACTGTCAGCAGGTTGCTGTAGGATTTTTGACAGAGGACTCCACGAAATTCCAAAATTCCAATTTCCAAAATTCTTCTGTCAAGTAATACCCACAGAGCACAACATACCTGTATTTTGAAGTGTGATGCTTTTCCATTTGAAAATGTCAATATATTGTTTTTTATTTATAAAACTTTGTACTTTTTCCTTGTAAATCCTCTTTCTCCCCATGTGACACTGAGTGAATTCCTAGTTCCTGAGCTCCTTTGACACACAGCAACCTTTTCAAATGGCAGGAACCCACTAGCCTGGTGTTTTCTTTTGGTGACCTGCATGTTGAATTCACCTCCTTCCTAGATATGACAAGACACAATGTTAGTCTCTCAACATATAATGTGGTTAGTGGGTTTAATTACACTGAGCTTAGGAGCTTTAGATTTGCAGGAGAAGAAGGTATTTTTAAGGACAGAAAGTTTGCTGGAGTTTTACATTTAACAAACTTATAAAACTGTCCAGTGGTCCAAGGTAAGTGCTTTGAGTAAATTAAATTTAAGTAAACAGATAAATAATATGCTTATATTGAGGTGTGATCATGACTTTGCATTTTTAGATTTTCATAATCTTTCACTTGTCTGTTTCTGGGACTTGTTTCATGCCAGCAAACAAATCAGAGTTGTTAGAATTTCAAAATATATTACATGTTTTCTTTCTGAAGGATCCATAATTGCTTGAACTCCTTTCGAAACCCCAGTTCTCATTTTTGTGTATTATTTTCACAGGCAAGCAGTGCTGCACACTGCAGGGTGAGAGACCTGTACCTCCAATGAACACAAGATCCAGCAACCAAAACACAAAAGCTGGGAGATAACAGGCAAGAAATAACATCCATCAGTTATTATTACACTACGATAGAGATGCAAGAAAATATTGTTAATGCAGACTTTAAAAAAACAGATCAGGAAAAAAAAAAAAACCAAAAAAACCCCAAATCCCAAGAATTACGAAATGAAGCAACCTGAACCAAAGGTGCATAAAATATTCTAGAACAACAGGCTGGCCCAAACTTAAGCCAGTTAAATTACTGCAGCAGTTAATGACTGAGGAGCTCAGAATTTTACCTGTCTCCATTGTTTAAAGTTTATGGGTCGTGTACCCCTTCAGGTGCTTCCAAAAGTCTCAGATTTACAGAAGAAGCAAAGGAAATACAAATGTTTTTCCCATACTACTGTAAAAAAACCCCAAACAACAACAACAACCACAAAACCCAACCAACCAAAAAAACAACAACAAAAACTACAGACCCCAACCAGCAACGAAAAAACAAAAAAAACCCAACCCAACCCAAACCAAACCAAACCAAAACCAAAACCAGACCAACAAACAAAAATCTACACACACAAAAAAAAAAAAACCAACCNNNNACCAAACCAAACCAAACCAAAACAAAAAACCAAAAAAATCCAAACCAAGGAAATCCCTTTAACACTTTTGCCCTTTCCTCTGGGCCTAGGTAGGAAAGGATTTTAATGCTGGACTAGCCAGGTAGCCAACTCTTTATTACAGCCAGTCTCTTTATAACATCAAGGAATAACCACTTGGATCCAACCCAAAGTTTTCCACTTTCACCCAGGATTTAAAACTATTAATTCAGAGAAAACCAGCAGAATCACAGGAATTGGGTGGGACAGGTTGGGATGTGTTCTCTTCACTCTCACATAATTACAGAGCCTCTTCCAGTGGATTTGCATGGTAAGAGGAGAAGAACTTGCCAAGATCTGCACAGGTCATGAAGGATCTGCCTCAGGAGTCCTGGGAAAGGCAGACTGGGACTCTCTGCTCCAGGAGCTGGAATTGCTCAGGGAATCCAAGCCTGCTGACAGAGCAGAAAAGAGAAGGGGGCAGAAAATGTTCCACAGTAATTTTTTGTCCTTTACTACCTGAACCTTCATTCATGCTTACCATAATTTAGATTTAAAGCCAGTGGGGAGGCACCTTGAACCACATTCCTAATTTGCCCAACAGGTTAGGGATGGAGGTGGTGCTGGAGTACAGGCAAAAGGGATGCAACTTTTTCCATTGAGTCAGCAACATGCAGCCAGTGCAAACCACTTGTGTTTGTTCCATGGCTGTAATCTGTCTGCAGTCTGCAGAAGAATACATCCCTAGAGTCTTTACTAGACCTTGAATTCGAGCAGCTGTCACTTTAAATTTGTTTCTTCCTCTGTCTGGGAGCTATTTTAGTGCCAATGCAAGCACACATGCTCTGAGCAAAGCTCCCCAGAGCAGCCACCATCACAGGTACACTCCTGCATATCTGTATTATCTTCTTTCAACAGGCTTGAGGTTGGTGGCAAATATTTTTCCTTTTAGTGTATTTTTGATCTTTTGTGTATTTTCTGGCCAGTTGCAGTGGTCCTTTTCGCCACTGCTTCCCAAATCATCTCCTGTGGCATGAAGCCTTGGGTGCAGCAGCTTAGAAGAGTTTAGGGTGGTGTTGGGCTCACAGCAGATCCCCAAAAATCCAGGGGAAGGAGTAGCACAGGGACCTGTTCTAGGGATCAGAACTATTACAGATCTTCTCCACTGCAATCTTCCATGTCTGCATCTCTTGAGGTCCAGCCTGTTCACTCAGAAATTGCTTTTCAGTCATGAGAAAAGGAAGTCTCGGACTCAGGAGTAACACTGCCTCATTTCTGGCTTTTTCATTGTTCCCTGAATCCCTACAACCAATCCTCCAGCTCTGCCTCTTTCTGTGCCTATTTGTCCTACATTGTGAGATAATAACCTCTAGAAAAGCCTGGATTTCATTCCATTAGTCATCCTCTCCCCTTACCCCATAAAAATCGTGTTGTCATCATGCCTTGCTCCCCAGAACATTTCTAGTTTTAGAATTAGGAATCCAAAGAAACAAGAGAATCTTTAAAATCTAAAAATCAACCCCACTTGATTTGCCTGATGTTGACAATAGCTTGTTGATATTTTCATCAACCTAGAAACCTGCATTCCTCCCACACTCAAACAATAATCTGATGGGATTCAAACTGGGGAGCAGAGCAGGGTGTGGCAAGGCTTAAGGAGAAGGGAGACAATTTGACCTGGGGAAAAAAACCCAAAAAACAAAAAACAACACAACTCATTTAATTTATTCACTCAGGACTTATTAATGACTAATCAGTATCTACTTGACACCAAAAACTGAACTGCTTGAAGAAGATTAGAAATAACAAAAAGTAATTTTGCTGGGCTTTCTTGCTTCTGTCTAAATCAATACTTTAGTAGCTTTGCCCTGTGAAAAGACAGAAGAGGAACCTCTGGCTAGACAAGCTTCCAGGAGCAGACATCCCTAATAGCCAAAGGGTGAGATTCCCCTGTCAAAATGGAGCTGTTCGTGGTGCAGACTGTCACCTTGGAGCTCATTGTCTGGGCTCTCTTGACAAAGAGACAGAAATAGGCCTTTCAAGGGTCACCTCATCTCCCTCAGAGATAGGACAAATGACTAGAATTTCAGAAGAATTTATTTCCCTCCAATGCATATGAAAGGAGACTTAAAGATTAGATCAGCTGCAGATATCTGTGATGCAGACTTCTCAGATTAGGTGAGATGAGTCTCACTAGACTTTGCAAATCATGCCCACACACTTCCCACTTCTCCTATGTATCATGAAATACATAAACACTAGATATAATATTAAATACCAGATATTTTATTCCTACTCTAATCAGAATAAAATTCCTTTGTAGATCCCTTACCATGTTGTAACTGACTACAAATGTACTAATTAGAGAAAAGGAGAACTGCTGCCATAGGAACATTTCGAAGGCAGATAAAAAAAGGAAGCTTTAAACTCTAAAAATCAAGTCCACTTGACTTGTTAGATATTAACAATACACACAATGAATGTTTGTTACAGTTAATAACCATCACCACATAGTCACATCAGTTATTTTAACAAATTTAATCTGATTTAGCTGTAAGTGGTCAATGCCATAGAGAGGGTGTCATACAGGCAGGGCCAAGAGGTTCAGTTCTTGATGATCTCAGTCCATGAGGTGAAGGTGATGAGCTTTGAGAAATAATTCCCCCTTTCTTTACAACCCCCAAATTCAATGTTTTCTCCATGTATAAGTGTTTCATTTTCTAGACAGTTCTAAGCCATTCACTTGTGCACTGCAGCGTGCTGGGGGTGTTACTTCCCCAGGCTACTCAATGTGTCTTGGCCTGTCACTTGTTTCTTGGTTGGTGCTAGCATTTATGTGGATTTTTATCGTTTTTAATCTCTTGGTAAGCTGCTGCACTTGCTGCCCCCACCACCACCTCACAGCAGCAGCAGCCCTTGCCCAGTTTTTCAGGGTGTGTTTAATCAGCAGTGCCTGATCAGTAATGATCAGTTTATTGCTGGGCCTCTGCTTCAAATGTTCCAAGGCCTTCACTGCTATCCTCCTCTGTTTAAATTGTGCACTTACCTGAAGACCCCAGCTGAAGTTCACACAAGGAAGGATTGCAGTCTGGCACAATTCATATAAAGCCTGTGACCTGTTCCTGGCAATGCCATTATTACTTTTACTGGGACACCAGGTACAAAAATTGGCTCATCCTCTGTTGGATAGTTGTGCATTATGAATGTCCTCCTGTTTGAATTCAAAACAAAGTGGTGTTAATTATGTCCTGCCTAAGGAGTTCCTACTTCCAGGGGTGCAACAGGTTTTCAATTTGGCTACAGAAAAATTTTTGAAAGCCTCATCTTCTCTAGAAAGAGTTATCAGTCTCAAGTGCCTTGTCCAAAAATACAAGTACTCATAATACTAATGAAGAAACTGTAGCCTTATTTACATTTTAGAGAACTTCATTCTTCAAGCTGCTCTGTTTGAATTTGTAGCTCTTACTTCACTTGTTTTTCAGTAAGACTTCTATGCTTACTTTAAAAAGGAGCATAAAAAGTTCAGAGGAGATTAAACAAGACTGTTAAAGAATAGAATAAAGAACCTCATCTGGAAAGTCTGCTAAGTCTTCAGCAGCATAATTTCATACTTGTGATTTGGAGTAAAACTGTTTATGACAGTTTGCAACACTGGGGACTAAGAAAACATGGATAACGTTTCACATATTTGAAAACAAGGGATTTTCTTTTAGAGCAAGTCTTCAAAAACAGCTAAGATTTTCTTACCTGCTGCTGTTCAGGAAAAAAAAAGAGCTTGAAAGCCAGCATTTATACCAACATCCAGTTATGTGAGGTCCCATCTTAGAAATGCCTTCCTAAAATTTTTCACAGGAAAAGAAAACAACAGATTTCTTGCAGGAAACACATTTTGCATAATAAGGATCATAACTAACACCAAATACTACTTGATTTTTTCCTGCATCGGAGAGCTGGTGCTTTATTGAAAACAATTCTCAGAGTCATTACTGGGAAAACGTGAATAAAAAAGTATAAAGAACAGAAATAACAAGTGAGAGAGCATCTCCTCCAATGCAACAAGAAAATTCTAAATACTTTTCCAGCTGTAAGGATATGGTTTCATCGGGCCCCACTCAGTCTTCTGGACTTCTTAAGCAGACAGCTGCCAAAATTTGCCAGTTCTGGACAATTTCTCTAACAGCAGTAACAGCAGTTCTTGTAGGATCTGGTGTGGTCACTGCCCAAGCAGTGAAACGAGAAAGAGCAAACATTTTGTTATTAACCTTGCTCGGGTGGAAAAGGAATAGTGCCTGCTGATGCCTGGAGTCTACATGAGCCTTTTCTTACCCATATTCACTGTAAGTCATGACAATCTTGTATTAGCAGGGGAAAAGAGCTGTCACAGTGACCTTGTTGGATGTATTTGAGGAAGAAGCCCAGCTCTGTGGCTGCAGCAGAAAATGTCTTGTACTGACAGAAAAAAGAAGCGTATGTAATAATCCACTTTTTCCAAAACATGCCAGCAAACACAAACTTGCCCCCAGCTTTTATTGTGGCATGTTACATTTCATTACTGTTAAAAACTAGAGGTTGATGAAAGACCTTGTGCCATTTGCCCACTGCATGATCAAATTCCTGTTTTATTTCTGTTATTTCCTGATTGTCCTTGTCACACAGAAGACGAACTTGACAGCGTCTCCGTTTTGAGGGGCTTGTCCTAAGTTGCCAGTCAGCCAGAGGAATGTGAACTGCCACATCTCAAAGAGCTGGAAATGTGAAATGAAACATTCATAGTTCAAAAATCAATGCCTTTAACTCTTTTATTTTTACAGAAAGGCTCCTTTATCTACAACTCTCTCCCACATTTTTTCATGTGCCAAAAGCTCCAATTCTTTTCTAATAATTTTTGTCACTTTCTCTGAGACTATTTTCTGAGAATAGGACAACCAGGGCTCTAGAGAAAAAAAAAAAAAAAAAAAGAAATTGTGTCATGTATGCAATTTCATATTAAAGGAAACAGTTCAGAAGAGTTGTACTGATTATGTGAGCATTTGAAAAAGAAGCCGCTGCAAAATTTCTAGTCTTTTGCACCAGGGAACTCTGGAATGAGCTGCTTGAAAGTAGGATTTAGGACTCTGTTTGCTGCAGTGTGTACATGGCCTTGACAATTAGATTTGTGACATTTCCCTATCCTACACTAAACTGCAGTTGGCAATGGCATTATTTTGATTATTACACATCACTGTGGCCCAAGTAAAAGATTTCATCAGAGTCCAAGCTTCAGTACACTCCACTGTTAATAAAAGGGTAACTTTTATGAGATAAGAAACAGGTCCTGAGAAGCTGTGGGAACATTGAAGGGAATGAGAAATTGCTAGATAAGTATCTGCCAAAAGTGACTGCAAGAAATGAGAACATTTCTGGACACGTTTCTTATGTGCTGTGCATGGATTTTCAGTAGTGATTGTTATTTTATCACAGTATAGGCCCAAAGGCTTCATCTAAAATGACTGTTCTATTTTATACTATACTTGGATAATTATAAAATAGGCCTTTGGTGTGATGACAGGCTGAGAAAGTTGGGGCTGTTGAAGCCTGGAGAAGAGAAGGATGCAAGGAAACCTCATGGCAGCCATCCAGTGTCAGAAGGGGCCTACAGAGAATCCAGAGAGGGACTCTGCATCAGGACCTGACAAGAAATAGTGGGTTCAAACTGAAAGTGGGGAGATTTAGGTTAGATATATGGAAGGAATTCCTTGCTGTGAGGGTGGGCAGGCCCTGGCACAGGGTGCCCAGAGCAGCTGTGGCTGCCCCTGGATCCCTGGCAGTGCCCAAGGCCAGGCTGGATATTGGGGCTGGAGCAGCCTGGGATAGGGGGAAGTGTCCATGGCAGGGATTTGGATCTGAATGGTCTTTAAGGTCCTTTCCAACCCAAAACATTCTGTGATTCTGTTCTATGATTCTTTATCTTCATTCAAGTACAATACAAGAATTGGCTCAGGTCCCTTCAGTGACTGAGTATTTTTAACACCTCTTGGAACTCTGGAGAGAGACCTGTGAAAGAGACCAAGCCACTTTGCTAAATTAGTGGGCAAAGAGCCTGAAATTTGTGTCAGGGAAAAGAAAAAAAAAAAAGAAAAAGAAAAAGAAGGAAAATCCAGAAATGGTAAGTAAACAGTAAAAAGCAGAAGCATGGTTTTATGAAAAATGGGTCTTGTCAAATAAGTGCAATACAATTTTTAATTACTCATCGGCCTGATTTATATAGAAAAGTGAGTTAACAAAAAACCCAATCAATTTCTGTGCCTTAGTTTTCCACAATAGTGATGATATATAATAAAGCTGTAATCAAAGAATCATTGAATATCCTGAGTTGGATGGCACCCACAAGAGTCACTGAAAGATTCTGGCTACAAAATATCTTACAACAGATAGAACATGACCAGTGTGAATTTTTGGGATCTTCTGTACATCCTCAAGGGATTTCTTCTTCACCAAATGCTAAATGAATAATGTATAAGAATATACAAAATTGTTTAAGGAAAAAACATGCAGATGGCACATACTGTCAGAAATGAGACACTTGGGTCAATCACACAGACTCAGCTCTACTGGTTTGGAAGGTGGAGAGCAACTGAGACACATCTACTTTACAACATCCAAAGGCATTATCTTACATGATCAAGAATGTAGGTCATGTGTCTGACTAGAGGAATCATATCCATAACAGCCACGGATTGAAAAGGGCTTTGGACCAGTCACTGCATGAATCCATGGGAGCTTATGCTGAGCACGTCAGCTGGGATTGTCCTGGATGTGTAAGTGTTGCTAGGGAAGGATTGGGGCACTGGTTAGTGGAGTTTGGGGATGTTTGACTTGTTTCTTTGTGTCAGCCATTGGCCACTCAAATTTACAAACAGCTAAAAGTCCATGAGCCATCTGTTGCCAGGAAGGAGCGAAAGCCACCCCTCAGGCATCTCAAAGCATTTTAATGAGTTTTCTGGAGCAGAACTTGGGGTAGGTGGGTGGGTAGGAGAACACAAAAGAAGCTGACATGATGGGCTTAGACAGGAAGGGTTTGGACAGCTTTTTCATTTTAAGTGTGTGTCTAGACATGGGCAGAAACCCAGTCTTGCTGAATATGTCCAGTTCTGCCCTTTAGGGGAGCTGGAGCAGGGGAGGAAAAGGAAGAAATAGAAAACACAGGAAGATGTAGTTTCCTCCATGCATTTAAAAAAGGCCACAGGAATTGTGGCTGAGCTACTTACCAGAGCAGAGGAAATTACCTCACCCAGCTGCACAGGCAGGAGGAAACTTGGGGTCTTTCAGGATGGGATGATGCAAATCATTATTTGCCCTGTGGGTGGGTAAGCATCAGGTCATCTATCCCATTTGCCACCATAATGCCATCATTGATCAGCTGCATGTATGGATTTTGGAGCCAGCCCCATGCCTTTACAGAGAGCAGGTACCAGCAGCCCAAAGCCCACTGGCACCTGCAATATAAACATTTATGGTGCAGTGTACACATGTCCTTACACTCTGAGGTCAGGGAGTGTGGGCAAATGCCCCTGGGGTTTCGGAGATTTTAGAACAAACCTCTGTGCAGGGGAAGGACAGGACTTTGCATAACATAAATTACCCTCAGGGGTGTGCAGCCCTCCTGTCAGTGCTCACTGCACGGTGCAACATCTGGGCTGCACACACACCTGCAGCTTGCCTGTGACCTATTTATTATCCCACACAGCTGCACAGTTCTGGCAGCCACGGGGGCAGCAGTGCTTCACCACAGAACTCACTTGCTATAGGGGTTTTTCTGGAAGTTAATCAATGCAGAACTAACTGCACCATCAATATTGATCAGGCTCTGAAGGCTTTGGCATTACAGCACTGCAATATCCTGTTACTTCCAGGCTGCTTTGCAGGAGCCTGAGTGCATATTAATGGATGAACCTACACGGCCTGACAGGTTCACAGAGGAGCCCAGCATGGCACAATAAGGGCCAAAGCTAAGGTGCTTCATAGGAATTTTAATTTTTTCTTAGATACTAAAAAAATGTGTCAATATAATTCACAGGTCAGCAGTTCCTGCCGTGAGCCCAACAGCATATTTGACAGCTTTAAGGATGATATGGGCTGTGCATTTGTGAAAGCCTGCTTGACCCAGGGGGCCATTAGCCAGCTCTGTAAGCAGACCAGCCACTCCCTGTGATTGAAAGTAAGTGCATTTAGCGACCTGGGCTGACCTGTCACACTTTGAATCTCTGGTATCTTCTAATGCTGTGAAAGAATTCAGCCACATAACCCTTTTATCACTTTCCAGCTAATAAATATCTCTCTGCTCCTGCTCCTGGTCAGAATCTGACTCAGTGTGGCCATCTGAGACTTACTCTTGTGCATATGAAGGGAGACTGAGGATAAAATAAAACTGGTTTCACCTTTTTGTTCCTTGAGAACAGAAGGAGGTACTCGTGCCTGCCATTTTCAGTGCAGCCACCCTTCAGGGTAAGATGCAGCTCATCTTCAGGATTGTATTTATGTTGTGACTGCACTAAAGTAGATTAACAAGAGATTGTTACACGTGGCTTTGGAAAGATTAAGGTAGCTTTTGTGATGCTTGGTGGCTGCTTATATTTGTACAAAGTACTTTCTGAGTCTGCAAGTAGCTGGACAAACACAATTTACACACCCTTGGGGTTTGGCAGATCCTCTTTATTGTGTAAACACCCATCAGGAGCTTTGTGGATCATTTCCTCAAATGTCAGTACCTAAGTGTTGCATAATCCCCTTTTAAGCACGTAAGAAGACAAGCAGATTTTAGGCTAGATTTTTCATTATTTTAGGCTTGTCTTTTATCTAGCATACACTTCAGGGAACTTCTGTACTGAAGGTGAAAGGTGAGAGCAAGTTCAGCAAAGTTAAGCCCCTTATCCTCTCACCATGTGGCCCCAGTGCTGGATGGAACTGCTCACAGCTGGGGTTCAGAGCATCCGGGAAGAGCCAGGTTGAAAAAGCTCCTCCAGACAGGTCCTGAGCCCCTTGTGTCAGCCCACGGGTCAAGATCCTGGCTCCTCACTGAGCCTAAGGCTGTTTGCATCACAGATGATGATAAGTAAGTTGGACATCAGTCAGTAAAGGCTTTAAAAGTGTAGATAATTTGGGGGTAGAAGTGGGAGTGTGTGGAAGGCCTTAAGTCCCAGCACAGAGTTGATTTGATTTTTAATTGCTCAGCACATCACTCCACACCTGAGAGACTTCAGGCAGGATTCTTTAAACACCTACAGAAGGAAGTTCTTCAAGGTAGGGAATGATTCATGCCTCCCTCAACACATCTAAAGACACACTTGAGGCTTAGTTAGGATATTTTCATCCTAGCTTCCCCCAGAACCACATACATTGCTCCCACTGAGTCTGCACTAAGCAGAATTTGATCCACTGAAAAGCTGAAGGATTTATCTAACAAGAAAACTATTGCAGGATTGAAAGTCTAGGATGGCTGTGGTTGATGTGTGTTAACAATTACTACACCTTGTCAGCCCTTGTCAGTGCCATTCCTGTAATTAATGGGCAAGAACTTTCTAATTCTCCTCAGTGAACTCAAGTGGTGCCCAGACACTTGAGGTGTCCATAAAATATTGCCAAAGGAGCTGGAACAGGGCTGCCAGGGCCAGCTCTAGTGTTGCCCCATCTCAGTGCTGAGGCCTGAAATCACAAGCAATGCCCTGGCACTGATGCACCATCCACTGCTGAGCTCCCAGGGAGCCCTTCAGGCTCTCACATCTGGTTCAGGTTCAGGTGTGACCCTGCTGGGATGGCACCTTGGTGACATGGCCACTCTTCACCTAACACTGAGCCCCATAGGTGTGCCCAGCACCCATTTATTTATGTGCCTGTTGCCACGGTGTGCCTGGAGGATAACATTTCCCAGCATAAATGAGATTATCTCTTCAGGATTCCTGCTTCCTACAGGTCCCCCACCATAAGGAAGGAGCAAGGGAGCTGAGGAGTGGGAGTGACACAGACTTAGGGCCAATCTATTTGGTATGAAGGCCAGCTTAGTATTTCTGACCCTCTGTCAAGGTTTTAAAATCTGTTTTTTGAGCCTAGCATGTCTGTTTTGTAATATGCTTCAGACATCAGGTCCTAAATGTGGATGAGTCACTTGCTGTCTTTTTGCAGACAGCAGTGACACAGCTCTGGGCACCACTGGCAGGCAAACATTTTTAATATTTTCAAGCTGTGTGGCGTTCTGAGAGATGTTTACTTCACCACATCTCTGTCATCTTTTGATGTTAATACCTGTGTCAGAATGATTTCATGGAGGCCGTCCTGGGATATGAAAGGGAATCCATGGTGCAGTGTGAAATATGCTCTGCTCACCATGTGGCAGAGATAATTCTGTGGTACTTCATGCTGAAGGATTTCATTCATTAGTTCTCTAAGCCAGCCTAAGGCACCTGAACTACAAATATTCTAGAAGTAGGTGCCTAATGTCATAGTAGAATCACTTTGAAAAATCAGATTTTCATGATACCTAAGCAGCATTATCACTGACAGTGGGTATTGAAGTATTCTGTACAACAACATAGCCATGTCCCAGATTTTTATATAGAGAATCATAGAATGGTTTGGGTTGGAAGGGACCTTAAATATGTTTTAGTTCTACCCCTCTCCTGTGGGCAGGGACACATTCCACTAGACCAGGTTGCTCCAAATCCCATCCAGCCTGTGCCAGGGCCTCCCCACCCTCACAGGGAAAGATTTTTTTCTAACGTAAAATCTAAACTGACAATCTCTTAGTTTGAAGCCATTTCTCTTGTCCTGTCACTCCAGGCCCTTGTAGATTGTCCCTCTCCATCTTTCTTGTCAGCTCCCTTTAGGTCCTGGAAGGCCACAGTTGGGTCACCCCAAAGCTTCTCCTCTGCAGGTGAACAATCCCAGCTCTCCCAGCCTTTCCTCCCAGCAGAGCTGCTCCATCCCTCTGCTCACCCTGGTGCCTCCTCTGGCCTGGCTCCAGCAGCTCCAGCTCCTTCCTGTGCTGGGCCCCGGGGCTGGGGCAGCTCTGCAGGTGGGGCCTCACCTGGGCACAGGGGCAGAGCCCCTCCCTTGATGGCCACACTCTGGGATGAGCCCAGGACAGGGTTGTCCTTCTCTGGAAATGCTTGGATACAGCCCCCACCCTGCAAAGGCAGAGCAGTGACACTGGATCCTGCAGGGGTCCCTCCAGGGACCCACAGAGAGGAGAATGAACCCAGAGGAGCAGAGAGAACAGCATCCCCATCTCCAGAGCTAATGGAAAATTAATGTATATGCTATCAATATCGATTCCATAGCATGCTGGTTCAAGCTGCACGAGGTCAGTTCAATGTGATAAAGCATTTATTCTGTGGGAGCTGTGCTGTGCAATCTCTGCCTGCTCGGATTTGGTGCAGCCAAGCCAGCCACTCAGGCATGTGTGAGCCTAATTCAGCTTCTGATATGATTCCAGCCACCACATGAAGCCCTTCACACCCACGATTTATTACTGCTGTGCTTGGAGCCCTCAGCTCTATTTTCCACAGTATCTATTTGCTTCATGCAGCTTCAGCTATGTGTGATATCAAAACATTGCTCAGCTGTTCCCTCTTTTCTCCTTCAGAGACTTGTAAAGGAAGAAAACAAAGGACTTCAGGCTACACTCACTTACCAAAGCCAAACTTTTGATTAAATTGATATTTCTGCTTATTTATAGGAGCCTTAACAGAACACAGGACTCATGGCACTGTCTTAAAAAGGTATCTGTGTTGAGGAACAATCAGTGGTTTCTAAGCAATCAAATAACAGCAAAAATGAAGAACCTGCTCATTCTTTAGGACTCAAATGAGGAAAATGGCTCAGCTCCTTCCTTAATATTTGTCTTATACAAGATCCACAAAACTGCTGCTAGGGGAGAATTGGATTTGGAAGGAAAATTGTACCTGGTTTATTTTATGCAGCTGTTGACACAAGCAGGTCTTGAATGAGTGAAGTAGAAGCAGAAATGAAAGGAGCTTCTAAAAGGTATCAAAAGGACCTGCAATTAATTTCATGACTGATCCTCATATCTGAAATTTGGGAAATGCATTTTGGGTTCTGTGTTCTTCCCCTGACGTGAGATGATTGGAAAACTTTTAATCAGGTCCCCTCCTATGGTGTGCAATGACCCATGTGCTGAGCAGAAAGAAACTGCACAAGACTAAATCTTAGAAGCCTAATGTAAAATGAGATATTTTTTTAATGACAGGATGTAATTAATATACAACATAGCTCAGGTTTATTGTTATAAAAGCCCAGTAGTTTTCATCACTGATCTTGTATGCATAGAAACCAGACTTCCAAAGACAATATGCTCACAGAAAGTATATATGGATTCTGAAAGACATAAATTGTTCAAGTGGTAAAAAGCCTCAAAACTGTAATTTCCTTGTTAACAAACTCTGCAGTGTATTTGGTCGTGCTCATTTCATTGCCAGCAGGAGGATTAAAGACTTTTTTTTTCTTAATTTGTGCTGTTGTTGACCACCTCTAGTTCTCAATTTCCATTGTTGTGTGGTGTTAAAACAGTAACCCTTAAACTGTGGTGGAATGTGCAGATTCTGCCCCCACCTACCCCTGGCCCTCCAAACATTCTTCTTGCCAAGGGTTTCTCCTCCTCCTGGACACCCAAGATCAAGGATGTCAGTGGTATAATCTGTATATTAGTTATAAACCAGCCAAATTTCACTGTAGACATCTCAGCATTCCAGTTGTCCTAGAGGGTTCAAATATGGAAAAACCTTTTTATAAAATCTGGTGAGGTGCCTGATTCAGTCTTCTGAAAACACACTGATTGTGTGGAATGTATATCCTCCTAGTGCAACCCAGCCTCTTGTCAAGCAATTCCAGCAAGGGTTCCTCCTCTCCTCTGAGAGTTTTTTCTCTGTTCTGTCAGCTCTCCTTACTGGAATGATTATCATCATTGATAATCATGCTGGAATGATTATCTTCAGATTATGTTTTGTCTCCCAAGGCACGCAAATACACAGTAAGCACCTGCAACAAAGGCAGCATTGGTAAATGTAGTTTTTTGTTAAAACCAGCAAATTGGAGATATACTGCAGCTCTTGGTTCATTCTAACAGATGCAAGCCTTGGAAAACCAGCTGTGTATGGCCACTGATGAAAAATGAATGAATCAGAACTGGCTTGCATAGGGGAAAATGCAAGCACTCAAAAGAAAAACCAATATTCAATTAAAATCTAAAAATAATCAAGTGTAGAAGATTCCTGTAAGAATTAAATCTTTGTACTGAATTTTTGCCAGGGGCATTGAGAGAGCAATTTTATGATGAGTACAAAACAACAGTATTCTTCTGTGTGTTTAAGCTACCACTGTAACTACAGTTGATGAACATTTTGGGAGCTGTTGGATTAGTCACCAAATAAAAAAAAACACATCTAAATGTACTTGCATAGCACATTTGCATAAAAGAACAGCTCCCTCCCCAAAGCTTAAGGGTTTTTTTGTCTTGTCTAGCCTTTAAAAGTGAATCAAGGATTCTCTTTCTCAAGTAGCACCTTTTTATTGCCAGTAAAACAAGACTGGTAACCAAGGAAAAGTCTAAATAGACCACATGAGGCCATTGGTGGTTCATGCTTTGAGATATGAATTCTTTTATTAGAGCTTTGCTGTGATGTTTTAAGATTTGCTGCAGGTTCTTAAAAATGAATAGGAATTGTTCTATTCTGAACTGTCAGCAGTTTGGAAACTTAAAACATCCAGGACATGTCTCAAGAAATCCAGTTGTTCTCTTTGATCCTAGATTAAAGGGCCTTTAGAAATTTCAGAGCTATGTAGTTTCTTACACAGTTCCAATTAACACGACACTTGAGCTTTATTCTGTGAATGTACAATAATGTAGAAAACTCCTTGGTATTCCCTCATCAGCTATATTCTATTTAAAAATACATGTATTGGTTTTATATCAACATCCTCAACCACATTCAATACTCCATTTATACCCTCAGGTTTAGTAATTCACAGAACTTCAGCTTCACAGATTCTTACCAATAAATCCCAAAATGCATGCATGGCTTGGTTTAAGAAAGATATTTTACTTGTGTTTCATACACAAAAAAAACTGATAATCAACAGTGGCTTAAAAAATTAACACTACTCCACTTTTTCACAAGTGTACAAAAAAGAAATAATGAATTTACATTCAACGGTAAAGCTTAAAGTCCACTCTAATAATAGTTGCATTGACATTCACATACACAAGCACAGAATAAATATTTCAGGATCCTTATAAGAGCATACAGCATACATACAGTACTTGAATTTTACATAAGGAGTGTTAGTAGGGTCAGAAATTCATAATCTCATAGAAAAGTAAAACTAAAATCAGAAAAGGTCGTGTGGGAGGTAACACCAAGGTACTGCACAGAGCTAGCAGGTTAGTAAATCCATTTCTGTGAGGAGTTTGCTTCCGCTTCTTCATATTAGGACAGTTTGTTTGCAAAGGTGTATTCAAAGTGCAGAATAATGCAAAAAAAAAAAAAAAAA
>VZUA01072376.1:27929-45929 GCA_013401035.1 Horornis vulcanius
CTTCTTCTTTTTCTTCTTTTTCTTGGTCTCTTCTTTCTTGCCAAAGGTTATGAAGTCACTTTTGTCAATTTGGCTGTTTGGTGGCTCCTGCCGGATGGAGATGATTGCAGGAGATCCTGGGATAATGAATTTGTCTGGCAACTCACCAGGACCACCTTGTTTGGAATTGCCGGGTCCAAATTTAAAGGTCCAGCTGTTGCTGTTCACACCAGCTCCCACTGGGGGGGACACCTCTCCCGCCTCAGGTTCTGAAAAAGTCAAAACAGCAAGAAAAGCTTAAAACACCTTTAAACACAGGCACTCAGTGAGCAGCAGCTTTCTGTTTGAAAGCTCTGGCTTCAGCCTACAGTGACTCCTGCTTGCCTGGCTGCTCATCTGGGGTTTATCCACTGGTTCTTGTCCAGTCTGCTCAGTGTTTGCATGCACTGACCCACTCCCTGTGCTGTTTGGGTGCAACAGGCTCTGGATCCCATTTTGTTCTTTTGCATTTGAGGTGTTTGGAGTAAGAGATCACTGTGATGCAGCCCATTGCAGTGTTTTATAGGAGGAAACACAAGCACGTGCACTGCATGGCAAAAAGGTGTGTTTGAGGGTGTTGAGTCTCTTGGGACAGGGTTAGAGGGGTGGCCAGGGCAGGGGGTGACAGCCTTGGCATTGTGCACATCCAGTGGATATTTTAGCAAACCATCCTGTCATGGCTGTGTCCAGGAATCCTCATGCAGGAAAGAAGGGAGGGTGTCAAGAGGGTGGAACGGAGCCAGGCTCTGCTTGGTGGTGCTGAGCAACAGGACAGGAGGTAACAGGAATGGATTCCCAGGAAGTTCCACCTGAACATGAGCAGGAACTTCTTCCCTGTGCAGTGACTGAGCACTGAACAGATTGCCCAGAGAGGCTGTGGGGTTCCCCTCACTGGAGGTTTTCCAGAACCATCTGGATGCAATCCTGGGCCATGTGCTCTGCTTGAACAGGGAGGTTGGACCAGATGAGCCACTGTGGTCCCTTCCAGGCTGACCCATTGTGTGACTCTGGGCAGGTGCACCCCAGAGAGGAACCTCAGGCCAAGAGCAGGGAGCTCTGTAGGGATGGATGCAAGGTGGCTGAGCAGCAGACACCAGCAGTGAACTGAATTGCCTGGGCAGAGACACTGCAGGACTGCTTCCATCAGGGTGCACAGCTGGTCTCAGAAATATTCATGGTCTTCACAGAATATCCTGATATTCTCTCTAGATCACAGTATTTTATACAGGCAAATATAAAGTGAAGTTCTACCCCCAGTTTTAGGCTTGCAGTATGAAGTAAGTTTGAATTTTATTTCCATTATTTTGATTAGATTGAGTTAATCAGATTGAAATGTTTGCGTATGTTGCTCTGACAAGGACAAATTTCCAGCATAATAAAATGCAACAGAAATTGGTTTTCCCATAAAAGAAAGCCTGAAGACTTGGTTGTTTTCTTTCCTTTTATACTTTGAACATTTATTGTAATTCACATAACTCCCAATTTTGAATAGGAGCAGCATATCTATTTTAATGTCTCATGTTAAGTTTTTAAACAACTGTGATCAGGGGAAAGCTCAGTGTTTATGCATGGATGCTAAAGCCCTCAAATCAGAGGAAAACTTTCTTATCTACACCCTAAAAATGTAGTAACAGAACACGGGACTCTCACCCTTGTAACACTCCCAGCCACACACAAATCCTCACAATACCACACAAACCATTCCAACAGCACTGATTTGGGTAAGTCTCAGCATTATGTATCAGAGCTGTCCAGTTGAAGGGGTAAAGATATTTGGGATAAAGAGGGAGGTGGGAACTGTGTTGGAAAACCATTTCAGAGGGACTCCATGTCCCCTGGAAGAGGAGATGAGGATACTGGATGGGGGAGAAGGAACTGAGAATTCCTAAGTCTCCTGCTGGTTAAAGAGGGCTGGAAGAGAAAACAAAGCAGGCAGTCTATAGGGAGATCCCCAATGTTTTGCCAGAAAACTGCTCTGTACCTCTGCAGCTGTAATGAAGAATGCTGTATTAACTTTAGCAGCTCCTGTATTTCTTATTCTTTAATGATCCTTCATCTTCTGATATGTTGCTTGTATAATTTTCTATTTTATGAAATAAATGCTGTGTGGTGCATGCAGACATAAGGCTCTCCTTTTAGGTTCAAGAGCTGAAAAGACATATTTTGCTGCTTGACAACCTTTCCCCTGCCTGGCAGCAATACCAACAAGGCTGGGAAGCAGGATTCCTTCTTTCAGCTTTTCCATAGTGCTGCAGCAGGTCCAGGTTACAGAGCCCAAGGAATGTGTGTACAAAAATACAAGAAATGTGTACACAAACCACATCAGAACCATCTCTGAACCCATCTACGCAGGAGGTTTGGCACATGAAATCTTTAGCATCTCTGAACCCCCATGGCACGCAGACATGACATGACTGCTTTTACAATGTGATATTTAATCAAGAGCTAGAAGACACTGTACACTTCTTTTCCCCCTAAGATTGGATTTAATGATGAAGAAGCTTTGACTTTATGTTCTTTCCAGGAGCTGCTGACGTTGCTTTAGTGACCTTAACCTCTCAAGTCTCAAATGGCTTTTCTGAAGTTATTATTAATGTAAAAGTTCATCTATTTTATCAGTTGTAGCTTTTCTGTAAATTTCCTATGGTCTTAACTATCAGCTTCAGACTTTTTATATGTTTCCTGTAAGCAAAAACAATGTCCTAGAAAGTCCTTTCATAATAAATGTATTAATATGAACCAGCTTTCATTTCTGCTTAATAAACTGTTTTGTTCAGGTACCTTTTATATCACTTTTGTTTCTCTGAGGTGATAAATTACAAAGGTGGAAAATGTGTGTCTTGGCCTTTTTCCAAATTATTAATCAATTCTCTTTCTACTACAAAACAAAAATGTGAGCTTTCATATTGCACATAATAAATTAAGCCCTATTTGACAAATAAATCCTCTCTTTCTCCCAACTAGCCCACACAATACACATTCCAAACTTTGGCCCACACCCAAGGCTCTTTTTTTGTTCCTGGCAGGAAGAAGAGAGCTGAAGGTGACCTCAAATGACGTTTGACCCACCCTTGCTCTGGCTGGGAGAACCCTGTAGGACAGTGGAAAAATTACTTTGAAGAGTACAGGGTGGGAGCACTCTGTGGCTGCAGGGTCTCCACAGCCCAGCTGGAGCTGCAGGGCATGGCTGTGCCATTTTGATGTGAGCACAGAAACACAAAATGATAGAATCCTGTGTTGGACCCCAAATATCAGCCAGTTCCAACCCCCCTCCACTAGACCAGGTGGCTCCAAGCCATGTCCAACCTGGCTTTAAATACTTCCAGGGATGGGGCAGCCACAGCTTCTCTGGGGAGCCTGTGCCAGGCCCTCACCACACTTACCTTATCTTCTTCCTAATCTAAACCTACTCTCTGTGGGTTTGACCATTCTCCTTGTCCTGTCACTCTAAATAGCCTCTCTCCGTTTTTATTGTGCCCTCCCTTCAGGTCCTGGAAGAGGCAGCTAGGTCACCCTGAAGCTTCTTTTCTCCAGGCTGATCACAATCCCAGTTCTCTCAGCCTTTCCTGGAGAGGTGCTCCAGTCCTCTGATCACATTAGGAGGCTGAACACAGGACATGGGACAAGGACAGTGACTTCATGTTGTCCATTTTACCACACAAATACAGTAACGTGCAAGAACCCAGGGTGTCTCTGAGGTAAAGAATCTCCTGCATGAAGCCTCCTGCAGACTAATGGGGTGCACATACACATCTGCACTACTGAAATCTAATTCAGAGCAGGAAACTGAGCCTTTAATCTGGTTCTGCCTAGGCAAATCAACTCACTGTCTGAAGTCAGTAACATTTGTCACAAAAACATCTGACTTCATGCACCCAAACACAACAAACCCATCACACCCACCCTGGCACCAGGATTCTGTCAGACTATGGGGCTTTGCTTGCACTTATGTCTGGTTTTGTCCCAGCCCCTGAATATGTTTGTTGTCCATACAAACTAAACATTTTAATACTCCCTCATATTCACTCAGCCAAAGGAAACTAATTAACCTTGCTGCTGTGTGGAGAGCTGCATGCAAAAGGACAGAGACAGAGAGAATCTACTGAGTTAATAGCCATCATTTCCTACAAGTGGGGCTTCTCCAGTCCTCAGGAAATTTCTCTTCTGCGTGATTTACCTGAAAACATGTTTGTTTATCTGTATTGGCAGGCTGGAAGGTCACAGTTCAGCTGCACTAACAAAGTTGTGTGTTTAGGCATTTCAGGTCAAGGATAAATGTCATTTACTACCTAGTTTCCAAGACTTCCTTAAATGTCTCTTCTGTTTCTTATCAGCAGGGATTCAACAACAAAAGCTTTCTACTTATGTGTCATTTTACATTTAATGTGATTAGTTGTACTTATCTTGCATATTTTCTGCATCTTTAATTGAATGCTTCAAATTTGTTTGTTAAACTTAGGGGAAAATCCAAATAAAACAAGCCCCCTGATTATATTTATAATACTTAATTTAAAACATTACACTTCTTCCTACAGATAGAGAGAGGGGGGATTGCCAGAGTTCATACATAAAAGCCCAGAGTCTGGTCATTTCCTGGGGTGATTTATGGGATTACTTAGGACCTTTTCTTTAATTCTCAAGGAATAAATACTTCAGACTTCATGTTCAATGACCAAATAATTAAATTTTTAAATGCTTGCATGCAGCAGAGCCCAAAATCTAGGCTGCACCTGCAGGTCCTGATGCTTCTTTGCCTGTGTGTCTGCAAGCTAAAATGGGAAATGAACTTTTCACCCCATCCCTTTCCTATTCTCACCGAAATACAAATGTCTCAGTAGACTTTAAATGGAACCCAGACCAGCAGAGACTCTGCAGTAGAGTAGGTCACATATTTAGCTGGCATGAAAGAACTTCTAGGCTGTCTTTCAAAGTACTTCTTTTTCCATCCCGTGACTGCTGTCTGAAGTGCACAGGCAGAACTTACACAGAATAAACCTCCATATCCTCAAATCACCTCTCTGAAAGCTGGAGGGAATAGGGTATGGTGCATAGCTAATGTTTTTTTCTCTTCCAGAGGCATTTAATGGTCATGTATTGTAGGCCTCTACCTCTCACAGGACTTGAAAAACATAAAAACCCCAGTTCAACCAGCCCTAATTGCTCTGAAACCCCTGATTTCCTATACAATGTCAGATACAGAAAGTCATGTCTGTCCAGAGCAGCTGTGGCTGCCCCTGGATCCCTGGAAGTGTCCAAGGCCAGGCTGGACAGGGCTTGGAGCACCCTGGGACAGTGGAAGGTGTCCCTACCCATGGCAGGGGGTTGGAACTGGGTGAGCTTCAAGGTCCCTTCCAACCCAAACCATTTCAGGGCTCTGTGTGGATGTCACAGTCTCCAAGATTCCAGAAGGGAGCAGGCTGCAGTGAGCTGTGTCCCCTCACTGATCCTCTCCTGCAGGCAGTCCTGCTCTCAGCACACAGGTTTTTCACAGGTACCCATGCTCTGTGCAGGAAGCTCAGACACCTACAAGGAACCAGGTCCCTAAAATTTAACCTGTAGTGACTGTAGGTACCTACATTTCCTTTTCTTAGACAGTTACACACCCCTTTCCTAAATCCAGCCACCAGAAATGCAGGCATCCAATCTAGCATGTATAATTTAATTCATGCTATGGTCTATAACAGACAGGCACCCTCAGGAGGCAGCTCAAGCCACCTGGTTTAAATGCTTTGTTTAAGAGGTATTGAATGGGTGACTTTATCACTCTTTGGAGACTTTCTTGCTTTCTATAACTCACTGAGAGGAGGCTGTAGCCAGCTGGGGATCAGCCTCTTCTCTCTGGCAGCCGGTGGCAGGACAAGAGGACATGGCCTCAAGCTGCACCAGGAGAGATTCAGGTCGGACATTAGGAAGAATTTCTTCACAGAAAGGGTTGTGAAGCATTGGGAGGAGCTGCTCAGAGAGGTGGTGGAGCCCCCGTTCCTGGTGGTGTTGAAGAAATGACCGGACATGGCACCCAGTGCTCTGGTCTGGTTGACAAGATGGTGATTAGTCAAAGGTTGGACTTGATGATCTTGGAGGTGTTTTCCAACCTAAATGATTCCAATAAAAAAAATCCAAATTTTCTTTGTTCCTCTCCTCTCTCTGCTGGAGACAGCTAACTTTTGGGTAGCTAGTGAAAAAGGAGCTGAATTCTACCCTCAGGAGCCAGCTAAGCAGCACCACGGCTCAGCGGGTGTTGTACTGATGACCATGCCACAGTACTTTGGAAAAAAGAAGAAGTTTGAAATTAATCTCTTTCACGGTGGCAGCAACAAAAAATCCTGTGCAACTGTTTGCAACTTCCTCAGCTCTAATCCTTTCACGGGATTTTCACTTAGATAGGCATTGGCATCTTCCATCCAAAAATGCCTGAGAGAACACAGCCGGATTCTGAAGGTTGCCCCATTTCCACCCCTTAAAAGGCCACATTTTATTTGTGACAGCAATGACACCAGTACAGCTCAGGACCTCTGGTGCAGAACTCTGAAGTACAGGTCTGTCACTGAGATTTAAGGTGCTGTCTTTTCAGATGTGGAGTTTGCAAATTCACCCAATTGAAGGGCTGGCTTTCATCAGCTTGTAAAACCATCCAAGCTGAAAGGTAATGCTGAGCGATGGCCACAAACAGTCTGAAATTGAGATGTCTCATAAATTTGGGGCAAAATGTCTGCTCACAGAACATGGCATCGCTCAGCCCAGGAATCAATATCCCATCAGGTCTGGGCTATCCCATCAGGCCTGCAGCTCCCATCTCACTGACATTTTTCTCGCTTTTGGGGAGGCCACATGGCTTTCCCCTGACCCTGCATAGCCCCACAGCTCCAATCTGGTGTTTGCTGAGAACAGGTGGTGCTCACATCCCATAATGCGAGCTGCCCATATATCCTGAGTGTCAGGAATGCTGTCTCTCCCTCCTTTGCCTCTGCTGCTTTCTTAAGGAACCTTTGTCAGCAGAGGGCTAACTCATGTTAGAACAGATGTGCCCCTGCTCAAGGGGGAGAAGAGGAAAGCATTTCTGTGCAGCTCTGTCTGCCTGCAGAGACATCTTTGACTGTGTGACATGCTCAGCCAAGACAGCAGCTTGTTTTCACTCTGTTCCACCCCTCCCCACTCACCACTTTGTCCCTGTCTTTAAAAATTTGGTAGCTCATGGAGTCAGAAAATATTTTAGATAAAAGCTTTCAATCAAAACTTCCATTAATATTGAATTTAAAGGAAATATTTTTCAGTGCTCTTTTTTTCTAGACAGCAGAACATGCAGGCTAAAGCCTCACAGCCCCTTCTGTCCGCAGGTCAAAGTAGCAAAACACATTAATTAAATGAATTTGTTTAAAACTGAGATGAGGCAATAAGCAGGAAGCAAATTGCAGGGAAAGCTAGTCATTAACCTGATTTCTCTCTTCCCTGCCTCCTCCGCTGATGCTGTACTGACTGCAGCTTCTGCCTCTGGCAGGCTTAATGAATATTCACCATGATAAAGAGTCTGAAACAGCACATCCAATGCAAACAGCGTGCACTGAAAAACCCTCTCTGTGTCATTTGGAGGATCTCTGCGGACATTCTGGCTTCACTGATCATCCCTAAGCCTTTTTGGGATTAAAAAGCCCATTTAATCTTTCTCTTTTTTTTTTTTTTTTTCCTTCTGAAAAACAAAACAAACCAAAAAACTCAATCCCACAAAAAAAAGAAAGCGAATAAAATCCATCATCAGCATGATAAGATGACAGAAATAGAACTGAGAGACAGAAAAACTGTTCAATCAGAACAAAACTGAACCAGTTTAACTATCACTCAGCCAAACAACCCCAACCATCTCTAATGACTTTGTCATATTGGAGTATCAAACAAAACCCCAAACAATTCTCACCCTCTGCCCTCCCACCTCTTTGACCTGTTCTGCATTAATGAACCAGGAGGAATGAACAAAATGGAAACTTGTCCCCACCAAGGAGCCTGTGGCTTTAAACCAGTGCTTGGGTTTAAAGTCAGTACCATTAAAGAGGGTAATTATAGCACACAAGTTGTGGGAGATTTGTAACCCCCCACTGCTCCAACATCCTGGCACAAAGCAGGGGGTGGGCACGGGGGTCACTTCCAGCTCACGCTGTCCACGCTGACACTGACAATTAATTTAAATGGAGATTATTTACCTCATTATAAAAAAACCAGTCTTACACGGCTGCATTAAAGGAATTGTCTCAGCTATCAAATAGCTCTGCCAGCATGCTTTGAGATATGTGAAAGCATAATTTGATTTGCTTGCTAGCACAGCCTGCTGTGGCCAGAGCACAGCCCAGGGTAAATGGCTTCTGGCAGTGCTGAGGGAGCACACGGAGCATGGCCTCTGCAACTCCTCTCACTCTTCTTTGGCTAAAAATATGTTTTTCTTCCCATAAAAATATCGACTTTTTCAGGTAATATCCTCCTACTGCTGTACTTGTGTCCAGTCCTGCTCCCACAAGTTGAATTTTAACCCTTTCCTGCCCAAACTGAGGGTTAATCTGCTGCATCCCTGTGCACACATCCAGGATGCTCCTTATCATCTTTTAGCTCTAATTGAACGTTGGACCTGGGGGGATGCAGCATTTAATGTTTGTGTCACATGAAGAGCTGATTGGAGAGACACTAATTCTGCAGTGCAAAAAAAAAAAAATAAAATTTGGGGGGGAGTATTTCCCTGTGTCTGCAGGCTCACAGTGTCTGTTTTTAAGAGTTCATAGCTGAAAATAGACCCCTCTCCTGGAAAAAAAATCCAAGCTCAAACCAACCAACCAAAAAAACCCCCAGAAATTATTTTCATCTTATAAATGTGTTTTTAATAAGTGTGGGCAGTTACAGCACCAGCCGTTCTGCCCTTGTTTTAATGCAAACAGTAAGGTAAAGAGCAGAGAATAATGCAGGAGAACTGAAATTGGAGCTGAGGGCTGCTCTGCCCTTCAGTACCTGGGAAGGGTGTGGGCAGTGGCTGAGGACAATGCTCCCCTGAGGATCTGCGGTGGGTTGGTCTCGATACCACAAAGGAAAGGTTTTTCTTTCATGTCAAACCAGGTGCTGTGTAGCCTAAATGCCCCAATTTAATGTCCTTAAATGCCCTAAACTGAGTGACTAAAGCAGCAAGCAGCTGCCCAGATCTCTGCTGAAGGCTGATTTTAGGAGAGCTTGGTAACACACCCCAAAAAGACGGACTTTGACTCAGATCTTTAAAGATTTTTGAGCTTTGTGGCTCACATCTTTTGTGCGTGACCAGGATTGGGGATGGCACTCGAACCATTTTCAGGAGGCTGTTGCTGTGGGTGGGGTTTGCCTCTGTTACATAAGGACGTGAAATATTGTAAAGAGAGCAAAAGCCACTGCAGAAGACAAAGCTTTGAATTTCGGGAGGATAAAACATGTCTGTGCACTGCTTAAGCTACATTATGGAAAGCCAATTCTGGTTACTGTCTTCTGTCAAATTTAAATAAAAATATAATTTAATTCTAACATCCCAGCCCTTTAATGTGAGAGACAACAGGCTCACGGAGCATCATAAATCCTGCTGTGAAGGTGAAGAGGAGGAAGCATTTCCTGGCTGCTGCTGGAGCCTGTAACAGTGCCCTGCAGCCAGCCAGCCCCTCCTCCCCTTGCTCTCTGCTGGATGAGCTGTCGAACTGAAGCCAGAGCACGGACGTGTGTTCTTTCCAGGCATCTCCTGCCACTGGAGGCCACTCTGCTTCTATGGGGTGATACAGAATCCACCTGGACTCCTGCCTACATCCTCCTTCGGCCTCAGTGCCCATCTCAAACCCTGCTGTGATTGATCCCCAAAGAAGGAAAATTTCAGGTTACTTGAAAGGAAGACAGGATTAAATGTTCTAGTATTGGATTTCTATTCACAAGGGCCTGGAGTGGCAGGAAAAGAGGAATGGCTTCAAACTGACAGAGAATAGCTTTAGATTAGATATTAGAAACAAAATCCTTTACTGTGAAGGTGGGGAGACCTGGCAGAGGGTGCCCAGGGCAGCTGTGGCTGCCCCATCCCTGGAGGTGTCCAAGGCCAGGCTGGATGGAGCTCTGAACAGCCTGGGACAGTGGAAGGTGTCCCTGCCCATGGCAGGGGGATGGAAACAAGATCTTTAAGGTCCTTTCCAAGCCAGGCCATTCCATGATTTGGTGATTCTGTTTTCCTGGACAGGCTCAGATTGGTTTTGTTTGTGCCCATCCTGAGGAGTGAACACTGCTAAGAGAATTGACTTGAATTCAGTCCCTCCCTCCTGCCTCCCCTCAACAAAACTTTACCAATTACAAATCTCTACAGCTCTGAAAAACCTTCCACAGGTTCCCTTACCTGAGCACAGTGCACATTCCTGCAGGTGCACAAATAGCAGAGTCCAGCACAGCTCCCAAAACCAAGTGGGGTAGGCAAGAGAGAATCCCCACTACTTAACTGAGCACAATTAATAGAAAGACAGTAACTATGGAAACTTGAAGCATCAATTTTAGCCTTTCAAGGCAGAATCTAATTTTAGCCAACTAATTGGGTGCTTGAAGTGGTAGTGAAAGAAAAAGGGACACATTTTTGTCAGTGATCTTAGAGGCATCTATTTTAAACATGAATGAGTGTGTGAGCTTCACCATTTAGGGAGAATAGGACAGTAATGGAGCAGGGATACATGAGAAGTGGTCTTAGAGATAATTTTTTCTTTCTTTCTTCATCATCTATGTTTGGCTTACAGATTTCAACCATTACTCTTGGGCTCCCACCCAGGTAGCCCAGCCCACTGCAATCTCCAGTCCAGATGATTACAGGGTAAAGCTTTCTGCTTGGATATTCTTTAAAAAACCCCAAACACACAAAGCTTCAGGCAGTGGGAAATGCAGTCCCTTGTCTGACACCTGTTCCCTGGCTCCCTCTGGCTCTGATCTCAAATAAAGGGATAATTTTACCAGTAGTTTACAGATGAAACCTGAAACTGCTCTTTTGTCTGTGAAGGGGAGGAAAGGGTACTATTAATGTTTAATTTAGTTTGATTGTGTTACCCTCAACTGATTTCATAATATTAAAAGTAAACTATATCATACAAGTACACAAAATTAATTTAGACCTACAAAATCCTTTAGCTGACCTACTTTGACTAGTTCATCACTAAACCTCTGCAAACTTCTCCTCTTCTGAAAGCCAATTAACTAAATACTAACCAATGTCTATTTTGATTCTCTCCAACGTGGCTGTTAGCCAGCAACGTGCCCTAAAAGACATCTGTCACTGTAATACCTTCCACAAAATGGGGCTGTAAAGCTGAAGACATCAAAGGCCTCAAAACAGACTCTGGCAGTCACAGCACTCTTTCCCTTCCACAATATATATGTCATATTAGCAGCTTCCTATCATCTCCTGTTAGCATCACAACCCACTATCATCCCTTTTTACTGATATGGGATGAATGGAGCTAATAATATTCCACATCAGTTAAAAAGGAATCTTAATTAAATGTGATGACTAAGTGCTAATACAATATGATAAGCCCCCTGGATAAGCACGCTACATAATTTCTCTTTTTCAGAATCCTTTAAACATTCTTCGAGAAGAAAATGGAGGTGACCTTGCAAAGGTCCCTCCACATCCCTGCTCCTGCTGCAGAAAGAGTTTGCTCTTTTGAGCTCTTTCCACATTTGGAGGATTTTCTCTCCAGCTGTAGGTAAATCCAGGTGTTATGATCATTGAGAGCTATCTGGGCCTTCAACTCTTTAAAGCAGGTTTTTGGTGCAGATGAGATGAACCTGCCTGGCTGCTCTGGAAGTCTGGACCTACTGGATCACAGAGCCAAACCTTCTGTTTGTCTTCTGCTGTAGATAAAGGTGTCCTCTCAAAACTGAGCCATATGATGAATTAGCTTTTCAAAGCACTTTTTTAAGTGTAATTCTGCATGCAAATCTATCAAATATCAAACCCCAGCTCTGAATGGTTGCTAAAATCCCACTTAAATGAGTTTATGAACCTCCTGACTTGGTCAGTGCTTTTTTTCTACTTGGTCACACAAACTGAAATCACAAACTGCTCTGTGATGTGCTGTAAAGGCCACATAAAACTGAAACAAAATAAACTTAACAAAAAGATAACTTGATGATGCACAGCTAGGGAATATTAAGGTGTGTTTACCCAAGTTAAGCTAAGATCAAATTCGGCAGTTGCTCACAATGGATTTTGCAAAAGGCACTTTAACAGCTGCAGCTGCCTTTGTGACTTGTCTCTTAGACTACACCTTCTTAAATATTCATCAGAGGGTGAGTATTAATTCTGGGAGGCACTTTGAAGTCTAACACACAAAAAGTGGGTAGAGCTCTCTCACTTCATCACTATAACCATTTCAGAGTAGACCACTCATAATCCCAGTGTAACAGTTTGTAAATTATATGCTTTGCATTTCAATATTTTGATTTTAGTTTTATAGCCCCAGTTATTCTTTAAGCCAAGAATTGTTCCCTCAATGGAACAATTGGAGAAATGGCTCAGACTTGTTCTTCCATATAAAATGATGTTTTACATTATATTCGTACACTGCTCATTTGTTAATGAACTCTCCTTTAAGAAAGGCTCAAATAGTTGTAGTAAAACATCCAAAACCTATTTATTTAATTTTCCTGCCATTGCACTTTCCTGAAGGAAATATTAAAAATGGAAGCACTGGCTCGATAGGAACAGGAAGATCAAATCTGGGAAATTAATTATTACACATAGATTGCAATGGATGTAAAATGGGTATCTGAGAGCAAAGAAGGGGAAATTAACTCTGTTTCCACATTATTGCTTAATGGAGGCTGACTTAGGAAAAAATCCTACCCTGGTTAAATTGGAGAAAATTTCTTTTACTTGTGATACCTTTAAATGAAAAGGCAGGGAAAAAATCAAGGACAGACTGTATCTGGATTGATAGCATAGTTATTTTCCTTCCAGGAAATGTGTCACATGCTCAGGTAACTAGGACAAGCTGTCAAAGAATAGAAACATTTAAAAGATCTTAGTGTTCATAAAGGCTAAAAGGTGATGTTATTGCTCCTTGAATCTTCACTTCAAAAGGAATTTTAATTTGCCATCTGGTGGAATCCACATGTAGAATATTTTAAAACTATTTTAACACCGAATTAAACTTTACACTTTCATTTTCCTGTTGTAATTGTGTGCATTATACGTGTCCATGTTAATATAAAACTGGGTCATTTGTTTTGAGTTTCTGCAATTCTTGAGGTGGTGACTGACTTCTAAATTTTACACATCAGAGTCCACTTTCCTTTTTTTCCTTTTCAATCCCACCACCACCAGGTCACGTGAATGGAGGAAAGAGCTTCCTACACTATCAGCCCTGTATCTGGAAGTAGCTGAGTGGGTGCTGTCACAGAATTTTAAGGGTTGGAAGGGACCTCTGGAGATCATCCACTTCAACCCCCCTGCCAAGGCAGGGGCACCTGGAGCAGGTGACACAGGAAGGTGTCCAGGTGGGGTTGGAATGTCTCCAGAGAGGGAGATTTGACCTCCATGAGCAGCCACTGTTCTGCCACCTTCATGTAATTAAGTTCTTCCTCATGTTGAACTGGAACTTTTTGTGTTTCAGTTCATGGCCATTGCTCCTTTTCCTGTCACTGGGCACCACTGAAAAGAGTCTGGCACCATCCTCTGACATACAATATATAATATGTAATAATATCTCCCTTGGAGATATTAATAGGCATTAATGAGATCCCCTCTCAGTCTTCCCCAGACTGAACAGGCCCAGCTTCTGCAGTCTCTCCTTATCAAAGTGATGCTCCAGACCCCTCATCATCTTTGTGGCCTCCACTGGAGCCTCTCCAGTGTCTCCTTGCCTCTCCTGGACTGTGGAGTCAGGTCTCAGCTTCTGTGTCTGAGCTGGCAACTCTTCACTGCAAAGGTGTGAGACCAGCACGCATCAGAAGGGGAGCACAAAGTCAAAAATGCTTCATCCTCAAACTGTGCAACCTGACAGTTCCAAAAAAGGGGATTTTTTTCAGCTATTTCAATATATTCCCTCACTTGGAAGGGGAAAAAAAAAGGCAACTTCTGCAGCCAAATGCCAGTTACCTGGACAGCAGCAAGAGCTGCCATTCATTAATCCTGATGTGCTTGGCCCCACTAAGCACTAGGTGTAAATGGCTGCAACCCTTAAATTGCTTCATATGCTCTCTATGATCCACAACTGCAGCACCAACATCACTTAAATGTATTCCCTTTCCACCAGACTTGAAGAAGAAATAGCTTGGGGTAGCCAGCGGAAACACAGACCATGACAACAAGGAGAAAAAAGCTCTATTTATATCTCTTCCTGCTGACACATGGAATAGCACACACTTCATTCAAGCATGCACGCAGCTGCTCAGTGGCTGGAATTTCTGCAGCGGCTTCCAGGCTCGAGGAAGTGCAGTCAAAGCAGATATTCTCTGTACCGAGGAGGAGAGACAGCAAAAGGATGCTTTGAAATGCTCTGGTTGATCTAGTTCGTTCTACTCACCAGGGAGGCACACAATTTGATATTCAAAAACATGTGTGCATATCTCCTGAAACTAGCACGAATATTTAATACCTCTTCTTGCAAAAACAAGATAATCATGCCTGCAGATCTTCCCCAAGCAGCTATGGACCATTTTTGCCTCAGCAATGATCCAATTTGCATCTCTAGTGAAACAACTCAGTGAACAGGCAAACAGATTTTTATCTCTGTGCTTGAGCAGATCTGCCAACTGCTTAAAGTGTCAGTCTTCAGGCAGGGACAATACCTGGAGAGAGGACAAATATTTAGGCTCAAGACCAAATACCAGGGAGAGACTCTTCACCAGGAACTGTAGGGACAGGACAAGGGGAATGGATTCAAACTGAAATAGAGGAAATTTAGGTTACAGGAGAAATTCTTCCCTGTGAGAGTGGGCAGGCCCTGGCACAGGGTGCCCAGAGAAGCTGTGGCTGCCCCTGGATCCCTGGAAGTGTCCAAGGTCAGGCTGGACAGGGCTTGGAGCACCCATGGACAGTGGAAAATGTCCCTGCCCATGGCAGGGGGTTTGGAACTGGATGATCTCCAAGGTCCCTTCCAACCCAAACTATTCTGTGATTCTGAGCTTCTGCTGACATGAGCCACACAGCTTTTAGTATCTGAGAGACTCAATTAACAAAAATTAATTTTCACGGCTTTACTTTCTTTTTTTTTTTTTTTTTTTTTTTCAGGGACCACAGCTTTCTCTTGCCACATATTTTTTAGAGATACAAACACAACTTAAAAAAAGAAGTGAGAGGGAAAGCCAACAATATGACAACAAAACAACTGTTTGCAACTATTGAAAATATTGTGTTAGTTGCTCAGCTGCTCTCTTCAGGGCCTCAGACTCTCACCAAAATATACCAAGTGGTGCTAAGTGAGGTGGCTTCACCCTTACTGAGGAAGTTCAGATAAACTCATTAATCCATGGACAGAGTAGGAATCTTCTGTCTCTCCTTCCACCCAAACTCTCCTGTTTGCACAAATATGTCTGCAACTGCATCCAAACCTGCAGAGCTTTCTTAAGGCAAAACCCACTCTTCCCCCTCTATAAATAACTTAGGAATCAGCTCCTTCTCCTCCCAAATATCCCTCCCACTCCTGCCCGCAGCTTGGATTTCATGCTTGTCTTCAGAAGCCAGAGTGAATCACCCATTTCCTGCCTCCTAATCCTCGCTCTATCACAAAGCTCTGCAGGTTTTCTGCTGCTCCTCCAGGTAATTCTGCTTTGGGCTCAGAAAGAAAAGCTACATTCAGATAGAAAAACGCTGAGCAGGGGGCACTACCGCAGTCTAACACAGAAAGGAATCAAGCTTGCTCCCTCGTGGCTGTTGTATTTTAAACACAATTAAATAATGGAAGAGCATAAATTACAGCCTGGATTTTCTCATGTAGTTTTTTTCTCCCCATGTGGGATTTTAGTGTCTCCAATTTTTGCAAGGTGGAATCATGTCATACCCATTCAACCTTGACAGGTCACTTTATTTAAAAAGTATCAGCAGTTTTGTGAGAATCTCAGGTTTCACATGGGAATAAAGAAACCCCAAACATTAAAAAAGTGAATTTTGGCTATTAACACACCAGAAAGCAAACAAAAGGAAGTCACTTGTGGCTTAAGCTTTGAATGTTTGGGATTGGCAGCATAGGACTGACCCAATGCAATTTCATGGTCTGTTTATCCATCCTGTTCTCTACACCATCATGCATTTAATAACAGGTGCTTTCCCTTACCCAGGCATCTGTGACAAACAGAACATGCTGCAGAGAAAGCAACTGCCCTCATAAATCTAATTCCAGTCAATGAAGAGCTCGTGTCTGAGAATCACAGAGCTGCATAATCAATAATCATGGTCTGCAAGACAGAAAAATATCTTCCGATGGCTTCCTTCAAAGCTGTGCACCAGATTCTGGATTCTTTTTCAGTATTTCAGGATTATGCAGCTTCCCTAAAGGCTGTGTGGACCAACACTGTTATCCTGCATAACTCTATCTGGCACTTGACCTGAATATGTTTCTCCCGATTAGGCAGTGACATTCTCATCTGGAAACTCTGTTTGTACATTCAAACTGTTGTCTCAGCATAAAGGTGTGCTGGAGTTATTCTGAAAACCCAGATGTGTGACACTGCCTGTATTTCAAAAACTTCAGTTATTAGCATGATTTGGAAGCTTTCACCTCCAGATTCCAGATTCTGCAGCCCCTAATTTCTCCCAGCACTCGTGTGATGAAGAGATGAGTCCCTGTCAAGTGGTGGTGCCAACCTCAGCAGAGAAAGAAAGACTTATTAACACCTAAATATGAATTAGCCAGTGGCAGGCCTGGATTCTTCCAGGTCACAGATGAAGCAGGTCTGCAAAGGAGGTGGAATTTCCACCCAGCAACTCTTCTTTGTAACAAACAGGAGACCTCACTGCCAGGTGCAACAATTTGTTCCCTTTCACAAGAAACTGAATTGACCTCAGCACCCAAATATTCCCCTTACCTTAATTCATGTTGTATATTTGTCATATTTGCCATGAGAATTGCACAGTCTCAGATCACATCTTCTGTATGGAAAAAAGCAAACCCTGCCACAGCTGCCACTTTGCAGATCAAATAAAGGCCATTCAAACCAAAATCATCTCTTGTCTCCTCAGTTCCCCTGGGAAAGCAGGACTTTGTATGCAGACCAGAAAGCCAAAAACTCAGCATATGGCAGAGCAGAAAGCAAGCTCTGCTCCACAAGAACAATTATTTGCCAGTTCCAAGAGTAATACACTGAGCATCTGAGCTGACCTTAACTGCTAATCTAACACAGGATGTGAGTAGTTGTGCTCCCAAAAGTCACAAAATGTTCACAAAATTTAATAGCACAGAATTAAAGCAGCTCCACTTTTTACCAATAATTACTCTGAAGTGCAAAATGCCCAGCTCTTGCATTTTGTGCATGCTACATGATGGCTGCTAGAGTTTTTGAAGGCTCAAAAGCTGCTCCAGAATTACATAATCACAGAATTAAACAAAATCAAATGTATAATCTCTATGGCTTTAGAAAAAGCTGGGGCAAGGGAGGGAAGGAAGAAAAAAATAATCACAACTCTAATGATGCTGAAAAAACACATAAGAAGTTTAATTTTTTTTAAAGTTAGATGATCTTTAACTACTGAGCTCTGTACATGGGGTTGGTAATAATTACTTTTCAAGGATCTTCTCAAGTATAATGCTTTGCACAGCTCAAAGGAAAGGTTATTGCCATGAACTCAGAATGGCAGAGCAAATATTTAATTACTGTTTTCTCCAACTTCCAGGCTGTACCTCAACAGTAGAACCCAATGCAATCTTGCCCACTTTAGCCAGAATCCATCAGTATATTACCTAAATCACAAGCAGTAGTATCAAAGACTGATGAAATGTTTGGGAAAACAAAACAAAACAAAACAAAACA
>VZUA01072376.1:45940-59937 GCA_013401035.1 Horornis vulcanius
CCACCAAAAAACCCAAACCCTTTGGCTCTCTAGGCACTGCATATCATTTTGGAAAGACATCAACTAGGTTGGGTGATTGAGCTAAAAATAAAATTTAAAAATTGGGGTCTCCAATTTAGAGTCTCCTCACCACAACTTCAGCATATTTGTTTTTTAACAGGAGCAGGTGCAGGTAAGAGGATGACTGGTCAGCCCATGTAAGAAGAATCACTTGCCTGAGCAGCCTCACTTTCCATGGAAAGCACTGAATAAACATTCATGGAAGATTTTCCCTCATTTCCAGGACTCCAGTTGGCCCCATACCCCCTACACCCACTTATAGGGCATGATACAAGGATTTTTCTCTGGGCTTCCTATCTTTCCAAATAAATGGCAATTCAGTGGCATTGGGTGCTATTCAGATGTCTAGTTCCCCTACTGTCTGCATATATCAACACATTTTTTCAAGCCCTAATGCCCTTAAGCACTTACTTCCAGAAATGCCTCCTAAAAGCTGAGGCAAAGACAGACAGAGAGTTTTGTGTGACAGGACAGAGTCCTGGCACCACAGTCAGGAAATACTGCCCTGGGCAGGTCACTTTGTCCTCAGATGATGGAAATAGCTGACATTTTTATCAATGGGTTGCCAATGATGATTCTCAGCTTACCCACAAATTTTAATAGAATTATTTAGTTTTGAATTTGCTTTCTAATTGTAATGAAGTTAACACTTCCCTTTTTTCACACACTCTGTTCTTTTCACAGTGGTATTACTGCATCTGATGGCCATTGCATTTCAGTAGTTTCATGAACAGTGGAAAGAGTCAAACTCTGTTTTGACTCCAGCTTGCTCTCAGAAATATTCTTGGAGGGTGTGGGAAGGGGAAGAAGAACACAAAGGAGTTCTCCCTTCTCTGTTGAGAATATGCTCAGGGAACACTGCAGCCACATGCAAGAGTGACTCTGCCTCCTGGGATAAATTCCAGATTACAGACTCTCATGGTGAGTGGGTTTCTTCCCCACAGCCTGCACTTGCCCACCAGCCATCAAACATTAATACACCACTGGGTCACGTTCTCCCATCCAGCATTGCTGCTCTTCAGCATTGCTGATTACATTGCAGCTGGCAGCACAATCCATCTGAAATGGAGTTGGTCATTGATCAGGCTGCCCAGATGGCAGCTGAATGCCTGGCAGCTCTTTGTGGTGAGGAGATCTGCTGAGGCAGGCTGGCTCTGCAAAAACACGCCATGGCTGTCCTCTTCATCCCACATTTCCACATTACCACGTGGATTCTTGTACCTTGTTCATTTAAGACTGGATAGCTCCTGTATCCACACTTGGGATCATTTTTTTTCCATACCCAGTATCACTGCTGGTCCTTTCCAGCAAAGGGCAAAAATTATAGTCATGGGTCTGGGTATTTTCACTTCCAGCTGCAAAACAGCATTTCCAGGAGTGATCATAAAACTACTTGAATAACAATGAAAAGGAACTTGGTGAACATAGTTCAGATGACCTCTTTAATTACCTGCTCAAGGAAATGACTAATTAAATGGAACACATCACTCGTCTCCACCAGAATGTGCTTGAGCTCACAAGTTCGTGTGACCAACTGGGATTCTATCATTGACAGCACAGGAGACTAAAGGTCAACCAAAAACTCGTCCTTTTTTCCCCTGATTTTTAGTTTCTTGCTTGTCTAACTTGCTCCAGCATAGAAACTCATCTGCATTTCATCTGTAATTTCTAAATTTGATGTATCGAGTGCTGCAGTTCTATATTCTTCAAGCAGATTTCTATTCAACATTCTAGTTCATAAATATGCTTCAGACCCAACAAATTTTAGAAGAAATAATGTTTTCAGGGGGTTACTATACTTCTCAACCCCCTTATCAAATGCTTCATTATTCTTAGGCATGGTATCTCTTTCATTGTTTGTGCTTTACTTACTCAGATAATGAAAGATCTTATCTTTCTTTGCTTTTCATCATCTGTTCTGATCAACTCTACAAGAAGATCAGTTCTTCTTTCCTCTTTCTGCCTTGTTTTCACAAGTCTGATCCTGTCCAAGCACGACAGTCCTTTGTTCTGAACATGCAGTTCCACACACTGAGTCCGTGGTACCCCAACCCCTTTGTGCCAGCTGGAGCTCTCAGCAGCAGCTAATTGAGTTGAAAATTGAGCCTACACAAGCCTCTTCAGGCAGAGCAGCTCCCTGAACCAGCTAATTCTATAGTCAGAGGGGATTTGATAGAGGAATGGAATATATGGCAGGAACTAAAAGAAAAAGCGAAGCAAAAAATCCCAAGATTCCATAGGACAGCCTGGATTAGAAGGGACCTTAAATCTCATCTCATTCCAAACCCATGCCATGGGCAGGGACATCTCCACTGCAGCAGGTTGTTCCAAGGCCCATCCAACCTGGCCTTGAACACTTCCAGGAAGAGACCTAGAGAGGCAAAAGCTGATAGGGAACTACATAAAGCCATTCATTTAGTACATAAAATCTCCCTGAGATGCATGCAAGCCCTTCCTAAAGTTGAAACACAGCTCTTTCTAGAAATTAAAATTACTTGCAGGTAGGACTACAGACGTCAGGACAGAAATCAGTTTCCTAATGTTTTCTTCAAACTGGTTTGTGAAGCTTCTCTCCATCCTCCACCAAGGAAGGAAAACAAAAAAAAAAAAGAGGAACAGCAGCAAAAATCTGTCATGCTCATGATATCTGTGCATTATGGACTAGGGATTTGTATTTTGGTTTCCTAGCAACTCTGAAGGCCAATTCAGCAGTGGTTTTATGTTGAGCATCACTTACAGGGTTGCTTCAGCTCTTCTCACAGAGAGACTTCAGAATCTTTAACTGCCTCCTTCTCTCCTTTAATGCACAAGTAAAGTGCAATCTGAGGCTGACTGGTAGATAAGTAACACCTACAATTTACTTTTACCTACATTCCATCCTCTGATGATTTTTTATTCCCCAAGAAAAGAAATGATGAAGAGCTCTTAAACTAGTATTTAATCAAATTGGTCAGGGGAAATGAACAAATGGAAAGGAGAATCTGCAGATTAAAATGAAGCTATCATCAAAGAAGATCAAAGCCAGAGCTGACCTCACATCATAGCTATGAAGGACCCAGACGCAGTTTCTGCAATGTCTGTTACAAAAACTTGCCATGGTAAAAGGAGAAAAACCAGGCAAAAATAACGAGGTTAATTCTAGACCTTGATGAGCGCTGAGCTTTGAAAATTATACTTGGCATATCATTTCAAGATTCATAAAAATGCATCAAGACATAAACACTGGGAGCATCAGGATTTATGGCTGGGAATATATTTTCCACTGAGAACAGCTCCAAAGCTGGCAGAAATGCCCCGAGCTTTCCATCACGCTGTCTGGCCAACGTGCCTCAGAGAAGATCAGAAGTTGACCTGCATGGGTTTAGTCTGCATGACCCACTGGCCTCCCTGCTGGGGCTGCCAATTAGTTTCAGTTGTGATAGTGTTTTCTGCAATGTGGCAAGTTGCCAGTGGGGAACTGGATTAAGATCACCAAATTACTTTGCCTGTCAGCCCAGAAGGAAAGCAGCTCTCTTTTCCATTTACAGGTCTTCTGGATAGGTTCAGCTGCAGTTTGGAAGCCTGTGCACCAGGATGGATGCACTGGTTTACAGTGTGGACCAACAGAAATGTGCTTTGTTCTGTCTCCAGACTTCACTGCTGAAAATAGTTTTATTGTCTAACTGCACCTGCGCTCTTCAGAGGGGAAAAGGCAGGGACCCAGAGCAGTCACCAGCACGTGTGCTCCTGGAGAAACCCTGTCACCTTTCTTGCCCCACAGAAAATCAGTTCAATTAAAAGCAAAAGGTGATGTTCCTCATAGTGCTTTATTTCTCCTAACTGAAGTCTGGGAATAAATGAAGCAGATAATCTGACACTAATGTTATTAATTTATTTTAATTCTTTGGTTTGCAGCTACACATGTGGGAGACTCTGCTACCTACTTAGCATAAATTTGCAGCAAGATAATAATCTACTGGGAACAGGTAATTTTCCCTGTGAAGAGATGACATTTTACATGATAACTAGAGAGAAAAAATCACCTGGAAACCGAATCAGCAGGGTGGTGCTGGCCCACTCCTCTTGCTGAGAGTCTGTGCATGCTGCAGACCCAGGGTTTTTGAAAGAATTTAATCTCTCCATGTGACTGAAGACATTTGACTCCAGGCATTTGGAAAGGACATCTTTACCATGAGAGCCTGTCTGTTTATACTGTCAGAGGTGACAACAGGAGGAGAATGGTACAGTGTGGACAATTCGGCTGCTGTAGTCATTAATTATGACCACTTCACACTACTATGGGTGTGCATGTTGATTTACCACTGAAATGACAGTCCCTTGCTCCTGGGAGCATACTGGATCACAAATGCAGCAGGAGACAGTGAAAAGCAGAGAGCAGGAGGGAGGAGAATTTGCCACTGCAAATCCTGCGATGCGTTTAATGCGTAGTGTTCCTTGGTAAAGAAAATTCCAGTTTGGATTTTGGTCCTTAAAAGCAAAGTTGTAAGGTCTACACACAGGGTTTGAAGGAAAGTTGGGGGAGGAATTGTTTGTTCTGCATTTTTCAGTGTTATGATAATATGTGAATATTTATTTTGCCATTTTTCACTCACTGCCTTTGGTCAAAACTTCTTTCATTTCATTCTGTCTTACAACATTCTTCCTTTAAACTCAGCTACCACATTCAAGGGATGATGTGGAACAAAAACATCAGAAAATTCAATCAAAGGAACTAAAGAAGGCTCATGGTTTTCCTGATTGTTTATAAGTGTAGTCTGTGTTCTGGATTTTCAAGTGCCTCTCAATGCATTAAAAATCTGCATATGAGAAAACGGCTGAAATTACTTGAAGACCAGAGCTTGCATCTTGGAAATAACTGTTCCTTTTTCCAAGGTTTGAATAATTTAGCTTGAATATGCTATCTAAGGCCCAGGCACTAGGCCAAGGAGGTGTGGTTACAGGATAAGAAGCAGTAACCTGAGGCAAAATCCCTTGGCCAGCTCAAGTAACCACAGGGACAAATGCAGAGCGGAAAGGGCAAAAGATCTCTCTTGCCCTTAATTGTCTAAGTGAGCCTAAGGAGTTTAGCTGCACAATTAGGGATCTAATTAGTGCCACTCCCAGCCAGGACAGCAGCCTGCTTTCCGTGTGCTTCAGTATTATACACCTGAGGTCTGACCTGGAAATGGAGTTTGAACTCCCTCTGCAGCCCCTCAAATCCCACCTCACTCCGTGCTACAGGACAGCACACACACCACAAGAGAGTCTGTGAATCCACGGGCACAGCATTTGCTTTGATTTGACTGATTTGAAACAAATCTTGCTTTTTCAAAGACTCCCCTTCAGGACAGCCCAAAAAGAAGCCACGCAAGGCAGGCATGAGACTGAACTGGGATAAAAACAGCAAATCATAGAAGGGCTTGGGGTGGAAGGGACCTTAAAGCTCACTTAGTCCCAACCCCCTGCCATGGGCAGGNGGGATCCAGGGGCAGCCACAGCTTCTCTGGGCAACTCGTGCCAGTACCTCACCACTCTCACAGGGAAGAATTTCACCTTAACATCCAACCTAAACCTACTCTCTTCAAGTTTGAAGCCAATCCCTTTTGTCCTGTCACCCCACTCCCTCATTCTTTTGAAGCATTTGTCCTCTTCCTAGTAACCAACTCAATAAAAATATAAAAAAATTAATTTTGTCATATTCAAACCACTCTCGGTCAGTTCTGTTCTAGCTGCAGTCTCCAGAGCTTTGTTGTGGGATGACCTGCTGCTGTTAACTGGTTTGTTCTTGTCACCTCTTGGTGTCTGACCCCAGCACTGCAGGCTGAGTGGAGACATCCAGGCTGCACCGAGTCTCCTTGGTGCTCTCTGAACCTGTTGTATCCACCTGTGCAAACAGAGGCAGCACACTCTTTTTCTCAGCATAAACACATAGAGACAATTTCCACAAGACCACAAAGGGTTTCTGGCATGGTTTTTTTCCTTCCTAATCAACCCATTTATTTTGCTAGTTGCGTGTGCATGCTAAGAGGGGATGCTTTTAGGGATGGCTGACTGTAATTATATAAGACAAGAGCAGAGAAGCTGCATTCAGATTCATTTCCTCCAAAGCCAGAACCTTGATTTTCTGAGAATTAAATCCCCATAATGAAGGGGAAGCCTTTGTGTGGTGCTGTTGCTGTTTTACATCTCTCATTACACCCTCCAAGTGCACACAAGTAATGAACAAATGATTTCAGGGTTTAGCTCTTGAAGTAAAATCAGCATCTCTGGGTCAACGATACAGAAATAGCCAGAATGTGCTGGGAAAACATGCACATATTGCTTTCTCTGCCTTGTGCAGCCCTGCTCTGGTCTGGAGTCTCAACAAAACCAGGGTACAGTCAAGAGATCAGAGAGGTTCACAAGAGAGAAACATCATTACGGAATCATGGAATGGCTTGGGTTGGAAGGGGCCTTAAAGATCATCCAGTTCCCAACCCCCTGCCATGGGCAGGGACACCTTCCACTATCCCTGGATGCTCCAAGCTCCATCCAACCTGGCCTTGGACACTTGCAAGGATGGGGATTCACAATTTCCCTGGGCAACTTGTGCCAGTGCCTCACCACCCTCAAGGAAAGAATTTCTTCCTAATATCTAATCTAAACCTACTCTGTCATGGTGAAGCCATTCCCCCTTGTCCTGTCACTGTGCTCTTGTAGGAAATCTCTCTCCAGTGGCCCAGAGGAGCAGGAAGCAGCCTCTGCCTGCCTCCTTAAAAGCAGGGCTTGGGAGCTGCTAAAGGTCAGACTTCACAGGCAAAGGGCCTGTGAGCACTGCAGTGAAAGAGGAGGGCTGAAGCAATTACTGCACAGTGCTCTGGAAGCCCTGACCTAATGGACTCTGCATGGCCCAGCAGGCTGGAAAGGGGGAAGAAAGGGAAAAGGGAAGGAGAGGCCCCAAAACAGTCTCACAGTGCTGTTATTCTTCATTCACTCCTGCTGCAGGGAAGGCGTTTTGGGCCAGGTGGATGCTGATCCACATCCCCACAGAGCACTCTGCGATCAGAGTAATTTTAATTTCCCTGTTTTTCCTCTTTTTAAACCAGGATAACGAACACATCCTTTCCCTCCTGTTCCCAGACTTTGTCTGCCCTGCTCATGTCAGTGGCAAGTTCCTTGAGGCAAGGCTTGTCTTTTGCTGTTTGTCTGGGCTTTGTGCAGCACCATCTGACCTGAGAGGCACTGCCACACTGCAACATTAACAACAGACGCTGAAGCAAGGCCTGGTTACAAAAATAAACACATGAAAAATACATTTATGACCCTTGTGTACAGCAAAGTGCTGCACACAGGCAGACATCCATTAAGAGATGATTCAATATCACAGAGTGGTCTGGACTCCCTCAACCTCTTTTCTTCTTCTACCACTTCCAGTATAAATACATTCCAGATCAGAATTTCTTAGGATTACTTAGAAACATCCTTATTTTATCCATCTATTTTCTATCAGATATTGCAAGAGATAACAGGGTTAAACTTTATCTGGGATCATGAATACCATAGGTCGTTTTAACATTTACTTGAGTATATTTTCTCTAAAAAAAAAAATCTAAACAGAATAAAATTAAGCCCACAGCAGTAGAGAAAGAGATAAAAAACAACCCCAAAACCATGCACAAAAAAATGAGGCACAACAGGGAAAAAATAAAGCAGCTGTAACCTCAAGTGGAAACAATTTGATTACCATCAATTCCCTGAAGTACTGGCCAGATAAATACTTGTTTAGTTTATAAGTTCTGACAAGATCACAACCCAAGGTAGTACAGTGGCAAGGGAATGATTTTTCCTTTTATTTATTGAAACTGCTGAGAAAATAATAAAGACAGGAATCAAAATCCATGTCTTCTGTGTAGCAACAAAATATTACCAGTAGGCAGACAAGGCAAACTCACTGGTATTTTTATGAAGACCACAAAGAACCATGTGCCTAGAGCAACAGACAGTGAAAAAGTTGCTTAGATTTGAAAATCTGACTTTATTACATTTATAAAATAATTTCCTACCAGATGTCTAAGAACTAATCACATCATCTGGGAAATGTTATGTTTCTCCCCTCCTTTATTCTTTTGCTCAGTTATGAAAAATATTTTATTTTTAAAGGGCAACTTTAACCTCCATTTTGAGGAAGCAAAAAGATTATTGCAGGAAAGGATGAATTAGGCAGACGAGGAGTTATTGCTATTAAACTTTCTCCCAGTCCCTAAATATAGAAATTATAGCCAGATAAACAGCTTATGTAAAATCTCTGTATCACTTCTTAAAATTATGAAGTCTGGAGCTGCAGCAGCTTTTGCCCACAGTTTCAGAAGGCTTTCTTCGTGTTGTTCAGTCACAGAAAACCTCTAGCCTTTTGCCCCCTTTATTCTTACTTCATTCCTGGTTTCAGAAATTTTCAGGTCCCCTGGGTTATTTACATCTCAGCTGGAGCTATCAGTCCTGCCTTTAAGAAACTTGCATTGAAACAATCACCCCATGTGGGGATCAGAAATTGGACTTGATCTCCAGTTGGGAAAATGCAACAGCTGGCTCCAGTCAGGGACAAATCCATATGGAAGGATGCACATTCACAGGGACTGGACTGCATAATGAGATGCACAAATGCATCCTGGGCCTACTGAGAAAGGGAAATTCTTCTCACAAATACTTGCACCAGGTGAAATCAAGAATTATCCATGAAGACATGAACTCTTCCAAGACCATTCCCTTTGACAGTCAAAATTAACACAAAGTCTTATTCAAATATATAAAGTCAAAGAGACCACACAATTCAGAAGTTTCCAGCATTAGCCTTTTCCAGATTCTGATGAGTCCTATCCTTTTTTCCTTACACTGAGCCTTCAAGGACTAAGGTATTAAATCTCTCACCTGTGTCATCTCATTTACTTGGTACACCCTGCTGAAAAATAATGGACCCCTTGCTAAAGATCACAAACACTATTTCAGGTCAGTCATGAGGGTTTTGCAGCTAAAAGGAAAATAAATTAACAGAAAGTAAATTTAACTTTAGCCAAGTCATGACTGCAGTTTCTGTATAATATCATCTATCATCCCCTCCTCCCTTTGCTCACTCAGCTGAACACAGATCTAAACTAACCTATTAATTTACCCAGACCTGGCTCCAAATATTGAAAGCCCAAAGTGCTGGTTCAACCACAGTTTGGATGGGGTGAGGCAGATGAGTTCGTGGTCATAGCAGTCATCAGCTTTTTAAAAATAATGATCAGTATGTCAAGCTGCATCTGTCATAAAAATATGTATTTTTGACATGTTCTTTTGAAAAAGTCCTTTTGATTTCAAACTGCTTTTCTTCAGTCCAAGTAGCATTTGAAATTCTCAGTCCTCTCCAGCTTCCATCAGGCTGTCAAAATGAGAAGCATTTATCCCTGAAAAATTCTTAGTTCAGCATGAAATATTGAAAAGGTGATGTGGGGCCAAGCTGCTGACCTACATTTCAACATTCCTGAAATAACAATACAGAGGGGAGACAGTGGACAGCTGAGCAGGAAGAGACCAAAGTCATTAGATGAAAGGAAAAAAGCAAGAAAAATTAGAAAGAGAGAGGTACATTCTTGGTAAACCAGATAGGTAACAAGAAATGAGTGAAAATGGAGTAAACAGAAGTGGAAAGCCAAAAAGCAGGAGGCATGCAGGGAGTGTGCTGGGAATAAAGTGTTCTGGGGGTAGGGGCAAAACTGAGGACTGTACATCATGTCGAAGGTCTCAGCAACTGGCTGGAATTGACTTGAGAATTCAGTGACCAAAATCTAAATGTAAAATAAAAAAAAAAAAAAAAGGATTTATCCTCATATAGCCCTTGCAGATTATTTCTATTTCAGTTTAGGTCGTTGCACTGCATCCACACAAGTAAGCTGGCTTGATTCCCTTCCCCAGACTCCACTGAGCTGATAGATACTGCAGCTTCAAATAATTACTTCAGTGTGCTTTAAGGGCATGATTTTTTCCATGATCCAAGAGGCTGTGAACCAAATCTCTGATAATTTCTTATGAAGTCTTAGGAACTGCTTAGGACCTTCACTTTGGGAATTTATTAAATCACTGATTTGAAGACTAATTTTCATGAGAAACATAAATAACTAGGCTGCTCTGTATTTCCCCTATTCTGTTCTGTAAAATATTACACGTATTATCACAGTGTTTCTGAGACCACTAAAGATAAGAATTTTATGGCTGATATTTGGTTTTCTATATATTTCTGATTTTGAAGGCTGGAATCAGGAAATTCCATAGAAAAGTGGTTATTAATTAAAAAGATATAGAGAGGCTGTAGATATGCATAGCTGCATTTTCTAGCATCTTCCATTTTTAAAAGCTGCAGCATTCTGCAACAAACCAAGAACCCAGTTTGGTATTCTGGGCTGCTAATTAGTTATTATCTTTTATAGCTCTAATCAATGAACTACTAAAGCTAAACCAGAGTGGTGCTGTTATTTGTAAATTAATCTTTAACAGTCTCAAAGAAAGAGCACTTTCAGCACCTGCACATTCTTTGCAGTGACTGCTTGATGAGTCTTAATCACACCCTTTTTCTGTAGATGAGGAAGGTCATTTGAAGAAGGAGAATAGAAATTCACTGACATTTTAGGAAGAAATTGTCCTCTACTTAGAGCCACAGTGTAAAGCTGTATCATATGAAATGTGTTACAACCTAAGTCTCATCCGAGTTATTTTCTTGGGCTCTTTCTCTTTAAACTGGATTTTTAGAAGACAAATTCAGCTGCCAAGAGCTTTGTGACAGTACTGTGGGAGCCTCCTGTAATGCCTGCCTGATTTCAAGGCCAGTGTCTGTTCCAGCAGTGAGAGCCAATCCCCCCTCACACTCCTCATTCCTCCTGAGCTGGTGCTACACGGGCTCCACGATGCAGACAATGTCAAATGGTCATTCCATGAAAAGAACAACTGCACTGCAGCTTCCTGTGCCCCCATCACAATCTATTGCCCAGCCCCAGGGTGCCAATCTTCTTTCCAGTGACCTGTGCTCAGTAGTCACTTGAAAATCAACACTGTGCCATTCCCAAGGCTATCTGCCTCCTGTAGACCCTCTAGCACCACTTCCAATTGTTTCTCTCTACCAGATCCTCTGTGCTCACCTTTCTATACAAGATTTTTGCTGGTCTCCCCTCTCATGCCCTTAGGTTTCTCTGCTCAGATCTCTTCTCCTTGCACTATCACCCTGTATCTCATCTGGGCCCTTCTCACAGTTTCAATGGAATTAAGTACCTCTTTCAGATATAATATTCTTCTTTAGGTAGGATTTACTTGCTTGACTTCCAAATTAGTCTGTGAAACAGAGAATGGGAAATGCCACAACTAACAGTGGATAATCATAATGATTTCTTTCCCCATCAAGGCATTTGGACATTTTCCTTAAAATCCACACAAGAGCCCCTGTTCCTTCTTCACAGTTTCCCCACAGTCATTCTGTTTACAGCCCAAACCAGCAGCACAAAACTCACTAGGAAGATGACTTCACCTTTCAGGAAATTTTGCTTATTTGACATATTAACAGTCGCTTCACATTTAGTTTTCTGAATTCATAGCTTATTCTGCACATCATGCCCCATCAGTGGACCTTGTCTACATTCCAGGTGATTGCAGCAGGAACCTTTCTCTGAGAGCAGCACAAATTTGTTGCAGAGAAAGTGTAGCTGCCAGTGTAAACCCAGGGCAGCCTAGGAGCATGTGGACAAGGAATATCCCTAGCTAGCATGGCACATGTGAGAAGGTCACAGGTAGGAAGTAATAAACAGCAGGAAAAATGGAATAAAACCAGGGAAGTTGTGAGACACACAAATTTCAGAGGACAAATGCTGAAAGATTCAGATTTAGGGTGATGAGATGCAAAGAGCTTTGTATAAAAGGGACCTTATTTATCATCTTGTCCCACCCCCCTGCCATGGGACACTTTCCACTGTCCCAGGCTGCTTCAAGTCCTGTTCAGCCTGGCCTTGGACACTTCCAGGGATGGGGCAGCCACAGCTGCTCTGGGCACCCTGTGCCAGGGCCTCCCCACCCTCTCAGAGAAAAATTTCTTCCTGCATAGCTCCTAACCAGTCCAAGATGGTCTGTCTGGTGTCCTTCTGTCCTTGGGAGAGCCCAGGCAGTGCAGACAGGATCTGTTAAAATAATTGCACTGCATCCAACTCTGGGGCCTCAGCACAGGAAGGACATTGACCTGTTGGAGCTTTAAAAACAGTGTTACCACCTCTTCTCCACAGCTAATTCCCTGAGAAAAGGAAAAGAAATAGCAAATATATTTAGAAGAATGTTACCACAGCAAAATCTGAAGTACAAAATTAGTGTATTTTAGGATGGCATTTGCCTAGGCAATCTTAATTCAGTTTCTTGTGCATATTGAAAAGGGTAGACACTGAAATCTTAATTTCCTGAAAGTCCATGAGCTATATGACATGGACTTCTGAGATGCCAGCATTGCACCCACAGCTTCACCTACACACTTACAGAAATTTCAGATGCAGATTTTCTCATGAGATCCTTTCATCTTTTACAGAGCTGTCTGAATTAAAGTTTTTTATTTTCCCCTCTCTATATATGGTGTGTGGCCCAGTGCCTTATTTACTGCACACACATAATGTCTACAATTGAATACAGGATTTGAAATTTCTCATGACTGTTTTTCATCACAAATCTTTATTGTTCTCCTGAGTCCTACATGTGCTATGAAAGCATCTTCAGACTGCTTTTGTGAAGCATTTGCATTACACCAGTTCTGTTTTGTAGATTGGAACCAGCAGCACAGAGAAATACACATAGATTTGTCTAATGCCTACTAACTCTAAGCTCTGAATTATTCATAAGCCTGATTTATTCAGAAATTGTCAGTGTTTTATGTCTAGAGCAGAATTTCTGTTCATCTTAGTTTCTGTTATGAGCTCTCACCATTTTTTGCCAATCAAGCTCCATTTATCCTGAATTAGTTATCAAAAAAACAGAGCTCACTCAGATTAGTGGTCATCTAAATTCTGATAGAATTGCCCAAACTTTCAAAGGACATAAAGCAGAGAAAAGAAATCTGTCTTGATTCCCTGATCTCACTATAAAGCACATGGGGGAATAACAAGATGCCCCAGAGTGCCAAACTCAAAGCCAGAGGGAGTTTGAACCCTCATCCCACCTCTCCCAGAAGTTTCCTGAGTGCAAACCTACAATTGGTTGCACTGGTGCCTAAGAAGAGGCAAACACAATTTTAAAAAATGCCTCATCCAGATTCAGTGTTCTTTGCATGGGTGAAATATTCAATAAAGCCAACAGGAATGGTGTCAGTCAAATAAGGACCAGGTTTTGCTTGGGCAACACATATTTGCTAAAAAACATGTGATGATGTTGGAGTTCAGCTATATATTAGGAATCAAGGATTTACTGATTTAACACTTGACTTGTTATCACAGGTCTTGAACCTAAACCAAAAAAGGAAAGAAGCACTGAAAGAGATATCTCTGGGAAACTACAGGCAGAATTCTAAAGCAGTGGCAATAATTTGCTAAATAATAATTTAATTTAAGTAGTAGTTTGTGGTGTAGTGAGGCTACAAAAGCTAGCACAACCATTAATCCTGAGATTTCTTCATGAAACACCTGTTTGCTGTTCAGGATCAGGGACATCTAAAGCTTTTGGTTAAAAAGAGAGGAGAATAATATTATCTGAAACCCACTACAAAAAAAAAAGGTCTAATTAATGTAATATCAGGGTTGCTAATCCCCTGGAAGTGGACAAAGACAAAACAAAATAATCTTCTTTGTGCTGGCATGCATTCATTGCACAAGTGCCTCACAAGTCATGGAAGGAAGCAGCAGTAAGAGCCAAGGGTTACTGCTGCTCAGACAAAGAGAGGTTCAGGTTTTCAGGTTCCCAAAGGAAGCCTAAAATGATAAGACCCAAAA